>CM057097.1:30653549-30921049 GCA_029959045.1 Taenioides sp. WSHXM2023 | reverse complement strand
GAGTTCAGTTTCTGCTCTGTGCTGTTTGGAGAAGCACTGGAAATGAATCCCACACATTTAATTCATAAAAATTATCAAATGAACTTCAGAAGTCTCATTTGATTTTTGGTGCAGAGTTTTCAGAGGATTTGAGACGAGGAAAAGCTGAAACTGAAAAACTGCGTCCCTTTGTGTCCGACCACAGCAGCTCTGAGCCGTAATTATCCCAGAGCTCAAACCTCCAGAAGATATTTTGAGTTTATTATGGCTGAAACTGACCAGACAGGAGCAGGCAGGAGGAGGCAGGAGCAGAGAGGAGCAGGCAGGAGCAGACAGGAGGAGGCAGGAGCAGATAGGAGCAAGCAGGAGCAGATAGGAGCAGACAGGAGCAGGCAGGAGCAGACAGGAGCAAGCAGGAGCAGACAGGAGCAGACAGGAGCAAGCAGGAGCAGAGAGGAGCAGACAGGAGCAGACAGGAGGAGGCAGGAGCAGGCAGGAGCAAGCAGGAGCAGATAGGAGCAGACAGGAGCAGACAGGAGCAAGCAGGAGCAGAGAGGAGCAAGCAGGAACAGACAGGAGCAGACAGGAGGAGGCAGGAGCAAGCAGGAGCAGACAGGAGCAGGCAGGAGCAGACAGGAGCAGACAGGAGGAGGCAGGAGCAGACAGGAGCAGACAGGAGGAGGCAGGAGCAGGCAGGAGCAAGCAGGAGCAGACAGGAGGAGGCAGGAGCAGACAGGAGCAAGCAGGAGCAGAGAGGAGCAAGCAGGAGCAGACAGGAGCAGACAGGAGCAGATAGGAGCAGACAGGAGCAGGCAGGAGCAGACAGGAGCAGGCAGGAGCAGACAGGAGCAGACAAGAGGAGGCAGGAGCAGGCAGGAGCAAGCAGGAGCAGATAGGAGCAGACAGGAGCAGACAGGAGCAAGCAGGAGCAGAGAGGAGCAAGCAGGAGCAGACAGGAGGAGACAGGAGCAGACAGGAGGAGACAGGAGCAAGCAGGAGCAGACAGGAGCAGACAGGAGCAGGCAGGAGCAGACAGGAGCAGACAGGAGCAGACAGGAGCAGGCAGGAGCAGACAGGAGCAAGCAGGAGCAGACAGGAGCAGACAGGAGCAGGCAGGAGCAGAGAGGAGCAGACAGGAGCAAGCAGGAGCAGGCAGGAGAGGTTTGCGCTGAGCACAAAGCAAAGGGTTTGAATATAAAATATAAAACACATTTAGATGAGGTATTCACTTTAGTCCTGGTCTAGGCCTGGTGTAGACCTGGTTTAGTCCTGGTTCAGACCTGGTTTAGTCCTGGTTTAGTCCTGGTTTAGTTCTGGTGTAGACCTGGTTTAGACCCGGTTTAGTCCTGGTTTAGTCCTGGTTCAGACCTGGTTTAGTCCTGGTTTAGACCTGGTTTAGTCCTGGTTTAGTCCTGGTTTAGTCCTGGTTTAGTCCTGGTTCTGTCAGAAACAGATTTAGTTGAGGTTTTTCACTTCACGGAAGTAGAAAAGTGAAAATCACAGTGGCTGAGGAGGTGTGTCCAAACTTTCGACTGGTTGTGTTTAGATACTTTGACGTCACGTTGGGGGTGTTCTACACGTATCTCTATAGTGGAATCTTCAGCAGTTACCATGGTGACACAACACTGTCAAAAACTATAAAAACAAAACTCAGATTAAAGCCTAAGTTGAGCTTCAGACAGAGCAGTGCCTTCAGTTAGCTTCACACCCTCAGGGAATGTTGATCAGTATTAACAGATCAAGACGTGGCATTGAAAACTGGGTCAAATACAGAGAAAAGAGACATCAGGAACATCAAGAACATCAGGAACATGAGGAACATCAGGAACATCAGGAAATGGGTCAAATATAAGAGTGAATTCCAAACTCACAAACAGCAGAAGCTCAGACCTGTGACTCATCCTCTCCACCTCCCCCAGACCGAACCTCACAGCCCCGCCCCCTGCCTCACAGCCCCGCCCCCTGCCTCTAGCCCCGCCCCCTGCCTCTAGCCCCGCCCCTCACAGCTGTACAGATGTGCTCCGTGAGGGGAGGGGCCTCAGCTCCAGACCTCAGTGTTTGAGGCACAATGTGTGTGTGTGTATGAGTGTGTGTGTTTAACAGGTTAAAGCTCCAGTATGTCACTTTTTATTTTCCAAAATAAAAGTCTGTTTTCGTGTTTTTATTTACTGAAAAACAAAAACACATCCGTACTGTGAGCGGGCTCGCCTCTCCACAGACCTGGAAATGTTCCTCTGGCTGTAATATTCCACAGTGTGGCATAAACCCGTCTATATCAACGGCTCGGTGTGGTTTTATCTTTCTGTTTCGATGGATTCACTCAGGTGATCTTCCACCTCCACAAAGTTCCACACTGTAGCTTTAAAGACAAAGGAAACTGAATGGAGGGAGAAGCTCCTCCATCCACTCACCTGCCTGTCACTGTCAGCCAATCACAGCCCACTACCTTTGAGTCTCAGCCAATCAGCTGTCAAGCCTGTCCTCCTCCTCTCTCTCCTCCTCTCTCCTCCTCCTCTCTCCTCCTCCTCCTCTCTTCTCCTCTCTCCTCCTCCTCCTCCTCTCTCCTCCTCCTCTCTCCTCCTCCTCCTCTCTTCTCCTCCTCTCCTCCTCCTCCTCCTCTCTCCTCCTCCTCTCTCCTCTCTCCTCCTCTCTCCTCTCTCCTCCTCTCTCCTCCTCCTCTCTCCTCCTCCTCCTCCTCTCTCTCCTCCTCTCTCCTCCTCCTCTCTTCTCCTCTATCCTCCTCCTCCTCCTCTCTCCTCCTCCTCTCTCCTCCTCCTCTCTCCTCCTCCTCCTCTCTCCTCCTCCTCTCTTCTCCTCTATCCTCCTCCTCCTCCTCTCTCCTCCTCCTCTCTCCTCCTCCTCCTCCTCTCTCTCCTCCTCTCTCCTCCTCCTCTCTTCTCCTCTATCCTCCTCCTCCTCCTCTCTCCTCCTCCTCTCTCCTCCTCCTCTCTCCTCCTCCTCTCTCCTCCTCTCTCCTCCTCCTCTCTCCTCCTCCTCCTCCTCTCTCCTCCTCCTCTCTCCTCCTCCTCCTCTCTTCTCCTCTCTCCTCCTCCTCTCTCCTCCTCTCTCCTCCTCCTCTCTCCTCCTCCTCCTCCTCTCTCCTCCTCCTCCTCCTCTCTCCTCTCTCCTCCTCCTCCTCCTCCTCTCTCCTCTCTCCTCCTCTCTCCTCCTCTCTCCCCCTCCTCTCTCCTCTCTCCTCCTCTCTCCTCCTCTCTCCTCCTCCTCCTCTCTCCTCCTCTCTCCTCCTCTCTCCTCCTCCTCTCTCCTCCTCTTCCTCTCTCCTCCTCCTCTCTCCTCTCTCCTCCTCTCTCCTCCTCTCTCCCCCTCCTCTCTCCTCCTCTCTCCTCTCTCCTCCTCTCTTCTCCTCCTCTCTCCTCCTCTCTCCTCCTCTCTCCCCCTCCTCTCTCCTCTCTCCTCCTCTCTCCTCCTCCTCTCTTCTCCTCTCTCCTCCTCTCTCCTCCTCTCTCCTCCTCTATCCTCCTCTCTCCTCCTCTCTCCTCTTCTCTCCTCCTCCTCTCTCCTCCTCCTCCTCCTCCTCTCTCCTCTCTCCTCCTCTCTCCTCCTCTCTCCTCCTCCTCTCTCCTCCTCTCTCCCCCTCCTCTCTCCTCTCTCCTCCTCCTCTCTCCTCTCTCCTCCTCTCTCCTCCTCCTCTCTCCTCCTCTCTCCTCCTCTCTCCTCCTCCTCTCTTCTCCTCTCTCCTCCTCTCTCCTCCTCTCTCCTCCTCCTCTCTCCTCCTCTCTCCTCCTCCTCTCTTCTCCTCTCTCCTCCTCTCTCCTCCTCTCTCCTCCTCCTCTCTCCTCCTCCTCTCTCCTCCTCTCTCCCCCTCCTCTCTCCTCTCTCCTCCTCTCTCCTCCTCCTCTCTCCTCTCTCCTCCTCCTCTATCCTCCTCCTCCTCCACACAAACAGCACCTCTCAGCTCTTCTTCCTCCTCTCATCTGACTCTCCTTTTGACACGACCGACCACCAGGATCTGAGCTCCAGACTCTGTGAACCAAAATCCAAATGTCCACCCAGTCTCTCCTGGCCCGTTTTGGTACACTTGGTCCTGGTTGGTCCTGGTGGGTCCTGTTGGTCCTGTTGGTCCTGGTTGGTCCTGGTGGGTCCTGGTTGGTCCTGTTGGTCCTGGTTGGTCCTGTTGGTCCTGTTGGTCCTGTTGGTCCTTTTGGTCCTGGTTGGTCCTGGTTGGTCTGGTCTGGAGCAGGTCTGTTTCTCTTCAGAATTTGGAGTCTGAGGCACATTAAGAAACCTCAAGAGCCCCACATCTGTCTGCTCCTCCTCTGCACCTGCTCCTCCTCTGCTCCTCCTCTGCTCCTCCTCTGCACCTTCATCAGTAGAACATTGAGCAGAGTTTGTTTAAGTTCATTTCAGTTTTTGTGGCGAGTCTCACCAGTGTCGTCCACTTCAGAAATGATACGAGCAAATCAGAGCACTGCACATCTGGAGAAGCCAATCAGAGCACTGCACATCTGGAGCGGCCAATCAGAGCGCTGCACATCTGGAGAGGCCAATCAGAGCGCTGCACATCTGGAGTGGCCAATCAGAGCGCTGCACATCTGGAGAGGCCAATCAGAGCGCTGCACATCTGGAGAGGCCAATCAGAGCGCTGCACATCTGGAGAGGCCAATCAGAGCGCTGCACATCTGGAGAGGCCAATCAGAGCACGTTTCTGCTCCGGACCTGGGCGAGCAGAGGGAACACAGAATGGAGGAGTTATGATGAGCAGGTCCTCCCTGTGTCTCAGTGGCAGAGTGGTTAGCCTGTCTCCTCTCAGTGAGGAGGTTGTGGGTTAGACTCCAGAGTGTGCATGTTCTCCCTGTGTCTCAGTGGCAGAGTGGTTAGCCTGTCTCCTCTGGGGTTGTGGGTTAGACTCCTGGTCGCTCTTGTGACTGTGGGATCTGCTTTGAGTGAAGTTTGTTCATATTTGGGGACAGCAGATTATTACAGAAAAAAGAGTGTCCCCTCACACTTCTGTCCCCTCACTCTTCTGTCCCCTCACTCTTCTGTCCCCTCACACTTCTGTCCCCTCACTCTTCTGTCCCCTCACACTTCTGTCCCCTCACACTTCTGTCCCCTCACTCTTCTGTCCCCTCACACTTCTGTCCCCTCACACTTCTGTCCTCTCACACTTCTGTCCCCGCACACTTCTGTCCCCTCACTCTTCTGTCCCCTCACACTTCTGTCCCCTCACACTTCTGTCCCCGCACACTTCTGTCCCCTCACTCTTCTGTCCCCTCACACTTCTGTCCCCTCACACTTCTGTCCCCTCACACTTCTGTCCCCTCACTCTTCTGTCCCTCAGTCTTCTGTCCCTCACACTTCTGTCCCTCACACTTCTGTCCCTCAGTCTTCTGTCCCTCACACTTCTGTCCCTCAGTCTTCTGTCCCTCACACTTCTGTCCTCTCACACTTCTGTCCCCTCACTCTTCTGTCCCCTCACACTTCTGTCCCCTCACTCTTCTGTCCCTCAGTCTTCTGTCCCTCACACTTCTGTCCCTCACACTTCTGTCCCTCAGTCTTCTGTCCCTCACACTTCTGTCCCTCAGTCTTCTGTCCCTCACTCTTCTGTCCCTCACTCTTCTGTCCCCTCACTCTTCTGTCCCTCACACTTCTGTCCCTCACTCTTCTGTCCCTCACTCTTCTGTCCCTCACTCTTCTGTCCCTCACACTTCTGTCCCTCACTCTTCTGTCCCTCAGTCTTCTGTCCCTCACACTTCTGTCCCTCACTCTTCTGTCCCTCACTCTTCTGTCCCTCAGTCTTCTGTCCCTCACTCTTCTGTCCCTCAGTCTTCTGTCCCTCACTCTTCTGTCCCTCAGTCTTCTGTCCCTCACTCTTCTGTCCCTCAGTCTTCTGTCCCTCACTCTTCTGTCCCTCAGTCTTCTGTCCCTCACTCTTCTGTCCCTCACTCTTCTGTCCCTCACACTTCTGTCCCTCAGTCTTCTGTCCCTCACACTTCTGTCCCTCAGTCTTCTGTCCCTCAGTCTTCTGTCCCTCACTCTTCTGTCCCTCAGTCTTCTGTCCCTCACTCTTCTGTCCCTCAGTCTTCTGTCCCTCACTCTTCTGTCCCTCACACTTCTGTCCCTCACTCTTCTGTCCCTCACTCTTCTGTCCCTCACACTTCTGTCCCTCACTCTTCTGTCCCTCACTCTTCTGTCCCTCAGTCTTCTGTCCCTCAGTTTTCTGTCCCTCACTCTTCTGTCCCTCAGTCTTCTGTCCCTCACTCTTCTGTCCCTCACACTTCTGTCCCTCACTCTTCTGTCCCTCACACTTCTGTCCCTCACACTTCTGTCCCTCAGTCTTCTGTCCCTCACTCTTCTGTCCCTCACTCTTCTGTCCCTCAGTCTTCTGTCCCTCACTCTTCTGTCCCTCAGTCTTCTGTCCCTCACTCTTCTGTCCCTCACACTTCTGTCCCTCACTCTTCTGTCCCTCACACTTCTGTCCCCTCACACTTCTGTCCCCTCACACTTCTGTCCCTCACTCTTCTGTCCCTCAGTCTTCTGTCCCTCACACTTCTGTCCCTCACTCTTCTGTCCCTCAGTCTTCTGTCCCTCACTCTTCTGTCCCTCACACTTCTGTCCCTCAGTCTTCTGTCCCTCACTCTTCTGTCCCTCAGTCTTCTGTCCCTCACTCTTCTGTCCCTCACTCTTCTGTCCCTCACTCTTCTGTCCCTCACTCTTCTGTCCCTCACTCTTCTGTCTCCTCTGCTCCTCCATAAACTTGGAGCTGCTGATGTGGAGGTTTGTGGCTCTTCGCTCCTCCTCCGCAGAAGCAGCCGGTGGACGTGTGCCTCTCCCGAGCACCTCCCGGCTCTGAGCGCGCATCACACGGACAGCGTGCACGTGCGCCGGCGTGTCCACGTGGAGGTGTGTGCGCTCACTCATTATGGGGCAATTTAACCTGCAACCGCCCAAAGAGTCTGCTGGAGCCTCCGGCCTGTAGCGCCGGCAGCAGAGGCTTGTGGAGCCGTGGCGCGCGCTTTTACGCACGGTGTTTATAGAAGATGAACTGGTCTGAACCTTAGCGCACGCGCGCGGGTGTGGGGCAGGGCGGAGTGTGGGGTGGACGTGTCTGGTCCTGCAGCAGGTGAGAGTGAAGTCCCCTCCACACCTGGCCCCTGCGCGCGCATTCCAGGGTGCAGAGTGAAACGTGAGCGCGCACTGAGGTCATAAAGTGTTTGGAAACTTTGGAGTGAAACATAAAACTGTGGTTCTGTTCAAACTGTGTCTCTCCCGGGCCAGAGCCGCGGACAAAAGGGAAACTCTGGGTTCAGTGGGAGACGCGTCACGGATCTTTGTGCCCTTGAGCCAGGCACACTCCGCGATAAGCCCGTAAAAGTCACTCTCCATCCGGGGGGAAGATCACCATTAAAGCCTGTAAGGACAGATGGCCGGAGCTGCTCCTGTCTGTCCCTGTCTGTCCCTGCCTGTCCCTGTCTGTCCCTGTCTGCGCTGGCCCTGCCGCGTTCTCACGGCGCAGAAGGAGAAAACACAAAGTGGTGGTGTCTCTTTTTAAAGCTGTCTCTGTCCACGTCCTCAAAAAGAATGGATCTAATTAGACGCTTGTGTTCGTCATCATCCTGGCGCAGCGCAGCGGCCGGAGGAGGCGCACTGGAGCAGGCGCAGAGCGTGGAAGAGCGCAGATCCGGGGCGCTGATTGGAGGAGAGGGCGCTGAGTGACAGCTCGAGCGGAGTCCCTCCTGCCGTATAAAGGGGCCCCAGCGTCCTGCGGCTCTCAGCATCACGGCAGCAGCTTTCCGCTCACTTTGGAGTTACTCAGTCCCCCCTGTATGACTGCTTAAGTGCGCTCACGACCAGGGCTCAGCGGCACAAGGAGTCTGCATGTCTGCGTAGACATGCTCAGCTTTGTGGATACCCGGATTCTGTTGCTGCTCGCAGTGACTTCATATCTCGCGACATGTCAGTGTAAGTGTGGGATGTTTGTGGACTCAGGGGATGCTCGGCTTTTGCTTTGGACCTTTTCCCCCGGAGTCTGGGACATGGCCTAGTTTTTTCCAGCGGACTATCTCTAGAGGACCGTTTGTCTTTGTTTTTCTGCAGCTCTGGTGGATCATGTGCAGGTCTTTGTAGAAAAGTGCAGTGGATCTTGTGCAGGTTTATTTAGTAAAAGTGCAGAGTTTGGAGGATGTGGAGGTGAAGGTGGAGAGTCTGAGGAGCAGTTTCAGTAAAACACTTCTGGAGTTGAGGGTTAGTCTGGCTCTACGGGTTTGTGGCGCCTTAGATGGAAAAGTTTGGGGCGTTGGACGCATTGTTCCGTCCAGATGGAGAATCGCACTGGAAACTTACAGGGCGCCCCCTGGCGGCCGCCTGTGCGGGAGAAAACAGATGGCATCAGGTTTAGCAGAAGGACATTTCCCTCTGAATCAGATCAGGAAACGTTTCATTCGTTATTATTATTATTTATTATTATTATTATTATTATTATTATTATTATTATTATTATTATTATTATTTAGGGCTCGTAGTGATTTTAAACACACGCCTGTGTTTTTTCCAAGACTTTTGACTTTAACTTTGTTCTAAAAATCACCAAACTGCGGACACTGCGTTTTTTATTTCTAACTCTGACAGACGCAGGAGTCTCGTTTCTCTGGTCAAGCTCAAAGTTGAGTCTGGGCTGGATCACATCTGCCCCCTCATGACGTAAGCAGTGCACGCGCGCCCTCTCGTGGCCGGATTTGCTCAGGACGTGGCAGGGGTCACGTGGAGGTCTCGCTTGGACCTGGTCCAGTACTGAGACATGAGGAGGTCCGCTCTGGCTCAGGTCCAGTCCTGAGACCAGATCTGGTCCGAGTCTGGGCCGGACTCTTAGTTTGCCCTTTGACCCCAGCACGAGATTCTGACCTGTTTTTCCACTTTTCCTTCAGTGCGCAGCGCACAAATAAAACGCCTGAATCTGAAGAGCCGGAGCCCGAGTCTTGAGTCTAAAATAAAAGCGACAGATGTTCACGTGAACATTTTTATATTATTCTATTTTATATATGATTATGTATATTTGTCCTTTAAAGACCAACTCCCGCGCGCGGCTGTAGTCCCACTTTCACGCACTTTCACGCACTTTCACGCACTTTCAGGCCCACGAGCCCTTCTCCAAACAGGACTTTAATCACGTGACAGACGATAACAACACGCGCCTCAGCGTGGACCGTGTCCCCGGGGCCTCTCGGGGCAGCGCGGGCGTGTAGCGGCCTGTAGCTCCGCCAGCCTCCGCCTGGCGCTGGAATGCACCACGCCGATACACGCGAGAAAAGCTCCGGATGCCCTCCAGCTACACTTTCACTCCCGATTACAGGCCACTGCAGACTGCACTGACGGGAACATGACTGAAACTTTCTACTGTAGTACTAGTACACGAGTACTGCATAGTACAGGGCAGTACATGCTCTGTCCATGTTCTAACGAGTGTCCTCTTTTGTCTCCTTGTCCCCTCTCTTGTCCCCTCATCTCCTCGCCTCCTTATGTCTGCTCCGGACCCCAGCCTCGGTTAGTACACACACACACACACACACACACACACACACACACACACACACACACACACACACACACACACACACACACACACACACACACACACACAGAATCAGCACTTACCATAGTGAGACACTTGGTTGTCCTCCACAGCAGCTGGGGTCTCTCTCCTCGTCGTGAGCCCAGGTTCAGTGCTCGGAGAGTGGGCTGGTTCTGGGGCAGACCCGGGCTGGTTCTGGGGCAGACCCGGGCTGGTTCTGGGGCAGACCCGGGCTCGCTCTGGGGGTAGTGGTATGGGGGTAGCCGGAGTGCGTCCAGTCTGGGAGCAGGTGAAGGAGCGATTGGCCGAAGCTGCTGTGATTGTAACTGAATCCATGGGGCAGGGGCACCCAGGGGCCCAGCACAAAGGGCCCTTTGAGTGGACCTGAGAGAGGCTGTCCCTGGGCCTGGTGCTGCTGTGGAGACTGGCCCATCAGAACACAAACTGTTTACACATGATTATGAAGGCAGTTCTGAGAGCGACAGGCACAGGAACTTTAACCTGTTGGTTCTTTTCTAAAGACAAAACACTAACGTGTGTTTATCTTGTCGACATGTTTCGTTACTGTTTTCGTCTTTAAAAAAGAAGCCAAGAAGTTAAAGTACATGAGAAGACAAAATGAACATGTTTGGTCCAATAGGAACAGTTTGTCACATATTTAAGGGGTTTAAAGGGAGAGTTCTAGGCCTCGTTTCACGGGTCGTGACCGGGTCTGGGTCAGAACTCTGTCCGGGTTTAGTTCCGTCTGCTGTGGCTCAGTCTTGTGTCTAAATAAATACTTTAGAATATTGCTCCATATGACGGTGTATGTGGTGTTTATCCTGACGGTGTGACGCACACGTGTGTGTGTCTGCGCTGACTCTGTGTGTGTTTTTGCTGCAGGGACTTGTAGGAGAGAAAGGACCTCGAGGTGACCGGGTACGTCCGCTTTACTCTTCTTCTTCTTACACTGTTTGATTCATTTGTGTAACAACATAAATACTGTTTGTCTTTATTGTAGGCGCAGGAATGTTTATGTCACATGACTTAATGCTAATGTCATGTGACCTAATAACCTCACAGGCCACGCCCCTTTGTTTACATCAGCGCTGATATGGCACTTTTTAATTTTGACTTTTTAATAATGCAAAGATTATAATAAGTGGAGTTTTATTGTTTGATTGTGAAGATACAGATTTAATCACCAAAATATTCATCCTGTTTTTTGTGTGAATTAAAACAAACGCAGAAGGAAAAGGAAAAGTGGCTGTAGTGAAGTAAAAATACTGACGTCCTTCTGTTTTGTGCAGGGTCCTCGTGGCCCTGATGGAAAAGACGGAAAGCCTGGCCTGCCCGGACCCCCAGGCCCCCCTGGACCCCCTGGACTTGGAGGCGGAGTAAGTCCTGTGTGTGTGTGTGTGTGTGTGTCTGTGTGTAACAGTGTGTACTTTTACATGTCAGTCAAACTGGAGAATTCAGATAAAATCAGATCCTCATTAATTAGATGATTTTGGGTTTGTGTGAAATCTGAGGACCAAAACCACCTGGTGACACGTGACAGTGAATCAGAGGATTTTTACTGAAACTGTTGAATTTGGAAAACAGAATTTAAAAATAATTTTCCTTCACATTCTGGTTTTTGCCTCATTAATTTGCCCTTTTTTTTGCTTAATTGTCCAAAGCTGCAGTGGATGAAGTAAAAGATCAGACAGAACTGTGTAATCAGAACTCCAGAAATCAGACAACGCTCAGATGTGCGTTCTGTGGTGTTGTGTGGTGTTCTGTGGCATTGTGTGGCATTGTGTGATGTTGTGTGGTGTTGTGTGATGTTGTGTGGTGTTGTGTGATGTTGTGTGGTGTTGTGTGATGTTGTGTGGTGTTGTGTGGTGTTGTGTGGTGTTGTGTGGTGTTGTGTGATGTTGTGTGGTGTTGTGTGGTGTTGTGTGGTGTTGTGTGGTGTTGTGTGGTGTTGTGTGGCGTTCTGTGGTGTTGTGTGGCGTTCTGTGGTGTTGTGTGGTGTTGTGTGGTGTTGTGTGGTGTTGTGTGGCGTTGTGTGGCGTTCTGTGGTGTTGTGTGGTGTTGTGTGGTGTTGTGTGGCGTTCTGTGGAGTTGTGTGGTGTTGTGTGGTGTTGTGTGGTGTTCTGTGGCGTTGTGTGGCGTTGTGTGGCGTTGTGTGGTGTTGTGTGGCGTTGTGTGGCGTTGTGTGGCGTTGTGTGGTGTTGTGTGGCGTTGTGTGGCGTTGTGTGGCGTTGTGTGGTGTTGTGTGGCGTTGTGTGGCGTTGTGTGGTGTTGTGTGGTGTTGTGTAGTGTTGTGTGGCATTGTGTGATGTTCTGTGGCGTTGTGTAGTGTTGTGTGGTGTTGTGTGGTGTTGTGTGGCGTTGTGTGGCGTTGTGTGGCGTTGCGTGGTGTTGCGTGGCGTTGTGTTGTGTTGTGTGGTGTTCTGTGGCGTTGTGTGGCGTTGTGTGGCGTTGTGTGGCGTTGTGTGGCGTTGTGTGGCGTTGTGTGGTGTTGTGTGGTGTTGTGTGGCGTTGTGTGGCGTTGTGTGGTGTTGCGTGGCGTTGTGTGGTGTTGTGTGGTGTTGTGTGGCGTTGTGTGGTGTTGTGTGGTGTTGTGTGGTGTTGCGTGGCGTTGTGTGGTGTTCTGTGGCGTTGTGTGGTGTTGTGTGATGTTCTGTGGCGTTGTGTAGTGTTGTGTGGTGTTGTGTGGCGTTGTGTGGTGTTGTGTGGTGTTGTGTGGTGTTGCGTGGCGTTGTGTGGTGTTGTGTGGCGTTGTGTAGTGTTGTGTAGTGTTGTGTGGCATTGTGTGGCGTTGTGTAGTGTTGTGTAGTGTTGTGTGTTTTGTGCGTAGCCCCTGAGCTGTGAGTCAGAGCTCTGAAGAGTCCACAGCCAAATGGTGGACATGTTGTAAAGCCATTTCTGCCTCATTAAAGCTGATGTGTCACCCCGCGACCTTCTGACCTTCTGACCTTCTGACCTTCTGACCTTCTGACCTTCTGACCTTCTGACCTCTCCCTGGAGATCCCTTAAAAATGAGCACATGCTTCACCCAATTCCTCTCACATCTGTTCTGCTCTTATTTGAGTTCATGTTTTTGAAACGTCTGTGTGGATCTTCATGAACGTTACCTCTGTTCTCTCTGACCACACCTGCTCTGTCTGACCACACCTGCTCTACCTGACCACACCTGCTCTGTCTGACCACACCTGCTCTACCTGACCACACCTGCTCTACCTGACCACACCTGCTCTACCTGACCACACCTGCTCTACCTGACCACACCTGCTCTACCTGACCACACCTGCTCTACCTGACCACACCTGCTCTCTCTGACCGTCTCCTTGTGCACGTTCAGCGGTGATGAGGTAGAATCATCAGCCTGTGACCCTCTGGCCTCTGTCCAGACTGACCCACCTCAGGCCCAAAGCTCCTGAGCTCCACTCGCTCCTCACGAGAAGAACGAAACGAAGAACGAGACGAAGAACGAGACGAAGAACGAGACGAAGAACAAGACGAAGAACAAGCCGAAGAACGAGACGAAAAACAAGACGAAGAACGAGACGAAGAACGAGACGAAGAACGAGACGAAGAACGAGACGAAAAACAAGACGAAGAACAAGCCGAAGAACGAGACGAAAAACAAGACAAAGAACGAGACGAAGAACGAGACGAAGAACGAGACGAAAAACATGACAACAACATGAAACCGTGTTAGACACAGTTTTAGATGATAATGATGTGTGTGTTCTAAATGTGTGTGTGTGTGTTCTAAGTGTGTGTGTGTTCTAAATGTGTGTGTGTGTGTGTGTGTTCTAAGTGTGTGTGTGTTCTAAATGTGTGTGTGTGTGTTCTAAGTGTGTGTGTGTTCTAAATGTGTGTGTGTGTGTGTGTGTTCTAAGTGTGTGTGTGTTCTAAATGTGTGTGTGTGTGTTCTAAATGTGTGTGTGTTCTAAATGTGTGTGTGTGTGTGTTCTAAGTGTGTGTGTGTTCTAAGTGTGTGTGTGTTCTAAATGTGTGTGTGTGTGTGTGTGTGTTCTAAGTGTGTGTGTGTTCTAAGTGTGTGTTGTTGTGTTTTCTGTGCAGAACTTTGCTGCTCAGTACGATGGTGTGAAGGCCCCTGACCCCCCTGGACCCATGGTACGTGCACACTCCTCATGAACGCTCACATGCACACGTTTGTGTTTCCATGGTTACTCCGTCGTGTTTCCATGGTTACTCCGTGGTGTTGGTCGGGGCTCAGGGTTTATCGTGTTGGACCCGTTCTCTTCTGTGGAGCGGCGAGGTGCAGGTGGAAGAATAAAAAGAACAGATTTGACACATTTACTCGGCTGCAAACGTAGATGAGAAAAACATTTAAATCAAATTCAAATGTAACTGTCCAAATAACAGAACAGATGATATTTTGGGTCTTTTTTGGGTATATTTTTTATCACATTTCCGTCAAAACAAACCCAGAGGAACGATGAACGTGTCGGACTTTTACAGTGAAATGAACTGAAGCCGAATCATGAACACAACACTTTTATTTTGACTTTAGATTTATGTTTGTTCAGGGCTGAACGTTCTGGAGGTTTTACTGGAGTGTCGCGCTTTAGGGCCACTGTGGCTTTTGTTAAATACACAAAAGGTGGAACACAGAAATAACAATAACCAGCTCCATCATTTATGACGTTTTCTCTCTCCAGGGCATGATGGGCCCCCGAGGCCCCCCTGGACCCCCTGGACCCCCTGTAAGTGCCCCATAATCACGCCTCACACACCGGCCCTGGTCCGGTCAGTTCTTTTACTCGTGTTTATATTTATTCTGCCCACAGGGACCTCAAGGACACACCGGACACCCTGGTGAGCCCGGAGAGCCCGGTCAAGCTGTAAGATCTACTTTCATACACTTGTGTTGGATTGTCTGTCATTGTTTTTATTTTTCCGTCAAAGAGTTCGTCTGAGTCTTTATGAAAATATATAAGTTCATTTAGACTTTTATACATATCACTTTTATTTCTCATGTGTAAGAGTTTAAGACGTTTCAGTCATTTGTAGCGTTTTCAGACCCTTGTGCTTTGCTGATGTCAAACACGTCACGTTTTCTCTGTGTCTGTTCAGGGACCCGTTGGCCCCCGAGGACCCCCTGGACCCCCTGGCAAATCTGGTGAAGACGTAAGTATCACTGATGTCGTTCTATTGTCACTACTGTTTTGGTCAAATCTACATTTATTTACATTATACATGATTATTTATGACGTCTGTTTTATGAAGTCATCAGGACAGACTTTCAGACTTTCAGACGTTTTTAGAATTTTATCGACTTGGACAGTGACATTTTGCACAAATATTCCCAATAATAACTCTCATAAGAGTTTTTCATACAAACAAATCCATTAGAATCCAAATCCATTTAGAATCTGTTTGAAACTGAAACAGAATTCTACTTAAACTTGACTTCAGGGGTTCAAAAAGGAACATTTATTTTTATACCTTCAGTAAAGTGAATTCAGAAATCACCATAGTGAAATCTGAGCGTTTTGGACACGTCTCAAACCAGTGAAACCCGCTCAGCCTCGCCTGTTCTGTAGCAGAGAGTCATTTATGTATTTATGTATTTATTAACTTTGAAAAATCCTCCTCCTTTTAATGCAGTGTCATATAAAGTCGTGTAATTTCATGTGTTTGTGTCTGTGTCTCTCCTCAGGGAAACAATGGCAGACCTGGAAAACCTGGAGACAGAGGAACCCCCGGTGCTCAGGTCAGACTCACTTCCAGAAATAAAAACCTGTTTCTAAAATCTCTGAATCGTCCGTTTCACTGACCTGTGCTTTTGTGTGTTTGTGTGTTTTGTGTGTTTGTGCGTTTTCAGGGCGCTCGTGGATTCCCTGGAACCCCTGGACTCCCCGGAATGAAAGGACACAGAGTAAGTCCTGACAAACGTGCTAATGCTAACAAACAAACATTGAAATAAACTTTTACTTGTGTCAAATTCTTGAAAACTGTTGTGGAAACGTGGTGATTCCAAACAGCTTCGCGCTCGAAGCTTCTGTGACACGTAGAGGCAGTTCTGTAGATTGCGCCCCCTGCTGGTGTCTTGAGGCTATAGCATGACTCCTTTAATGTTTCAGTAGTACGTTTATAATGTGTCTTAAAGTATTAGCATTAACGTAAAGCTGCATGATGTAACTTTTCTGGTGGAGAGTCTGTAATCTGCTTGTCTCCATGGAGATGTTCTACAGACTGAAGCATATCGAGCTTGAACTGAGGTGTTTTTAGAGCTCAAAAAAAGATCTGACCTGTACCTTAGCCTGATGACCTCACCTGCTTGTCTCTGTGGAGATAGACAGGTTAAAAGCAATATTATGGAACATTTAGACACCAAAATATGAAGCAGAGCCCCTTCATTATGTAAATATCTGGATTTAAGTTAAGTTTTAACTTTTATTATTGTCCCAGAGGGAAGTTGTGCAGCAGTGACACACACAGCAGACGCACAAATACAAGTCAATACACAATGAACCACAGCTTAAACTTAACTCAACAAGGCAGACACAAACATTCCCTTAAAAATAGGCAAAAAGAACAGGAGATGTGACACATTTGACCACGATGATCCGAGCTATAAGAGCGTTCATTCTGTTATGGCTTCAGAAATAAAGGAAGTCCGAGCTCCTGATCCGGTGAATTCTCAGACACCGCCCAGAAGGAAGGAGGTTAAACTCCTCACAGAGCAGCTGGTCAGGACTCTCCAGTACTTCTGCTGTAGATGTTCTGCAGGTGGGGCCACTGTAAAACGACAGTTTTACCTTTGACCAACCGAGCCAGACACAGACACAGAGAAAACCGAACCAACAGACAAATGCAAGAACAGAAATAAAACTCTGATAAAAAGGGTCAGAAGAACATTACTGATGTTAAAAGATGTTATGATGTGAGTTTTTTAGCCAGGGTTTGATTAAAAAGATAATATATATATATTTCTTTTACTCTAATTCCACGTCGGAAAGTCACATCTGAATATGTTTCTTCAGCCAACTGTCCAACTGTCTGTGGAACCAACCTCCAAGGCCTCAGAACCTCTGAGAGCCGTTTTCTCTAGTGAGGATCTCCTCAAGTCTGCAGCATGTGCAGATGTTGTGTGTCAGATGTTGTGTGTCAGATGTTGTGTGTCAGATGTTGTCTCAGATGTTGTGTCTCACGGTCTGGTGTCTCTCAGGGCTACAATGGTCTGGATGGACGTAAAGGAGAGCCTGGTGCTGCTGGAGCTAAGGTAAAGTCTCAAAGTCAGTGCTGAGTCGTGTTCTGGTGTGTGAAGTCCATCTGACCCGTGTGTGTGTTTGTGTGTGTCTGTGTGTGTGTTTGTGCAGGGAGAGACCGGATCTGCGGGAGCCCCTGGAAGTTCTGGTTTGGCTGTAAGTACTCGCACCATCCTGTGCCACAGACTGTATAAAGACGTGGACTGAGGGCGTGTGACGTCACCCACAGCGTTCGGCTCCAGTCAAATGAAGCTCATCGAGGCGAGCAGTTATAGGGACAAATAAAAACCCCAGGATCATGTAAACTGGGTTAATACGAACATTTAAGCCCAAAATGACGAGGCCACAGCAGCAGGTACAGAGAGAGGAGTCACAGTTTTTCAATGGAAGTTAAATGGAGCCAGAGTCGATGGAGCCGAATCACGCCCACGCTCATTTCCTGTTTGGAGTCCATGTCTCTATACAGTCTGTGGTCTGCACGGACACATGAGGAGGAGGGTTTGATGATGACGTGTCTTTGTTCAGGGCCCCCGAGGTCTGCCCGGAGAGAGAGGCCGCGCTGGACCCGCAGGACCCGCCGGTGCCCGTGGAGCTGACGGCAACGTTGGACCCGCCGGACCTGCTGTAAGAACCTCACGCTCTGAAGGGGGTGGCGGGTTCTGATGTTCTGGGACTGTTCTTTACTGTGATTGGACGTAACACAACAGAAGAATAACGAGTTTGATTTAGATTTTGAACCAACGCTCACGTTCATGTTACAAACAAACTGAAATACGTTTAGGAAGGAAAAGTTTGAAGTATGTTCATTAGGACTGTGCAGAAATATCGAAATATTGATATATCCTGATACTAAATCTGGTGATACAGTATCGTTATCGAGAACTGCTGTTTCGATATATATATATATAAATATTTTTCTTAGCATTTTTTTAGGTGACACACGTAAATTTTGTTGCTAAAGTAGTTTCTGTGATACACGCGGCCTCTTCACCTTTTTGAAGATTAAAATCGACGTGTTTCATATGAACTTTGCACAGGTGGTGGTTTAACAAAAAAATATCGTTGCTAAAATGTTTTTGGTTCTTAAAAAAGCAGCAAATGTATCACAATATATATCGAGTATCGCAGGTATCGTATTGTGATAATATCGTATCATGAGCCGTGTTTTGCGTATTGAATCGTGAGGGACCCTGTTTGACCTTTGGCCTCGTTATGACCCTGCTCTGACCCCCGGCGTCTCTCCACAGGGCCCCGTTGGTGCTGCTGGACCCCCTGGTTTCCCCGGTGGTCCTGGTCCTAAGGTACGTGACATCACTTCCTGTCTGTGCCTGCCTCTTGGGTCTGTGGTGCATTTGACCCAACCTCACTCATGCTCCACAGGGAGAGATCGGAGGTGCTGGACCCACTGGCCCATCTGGACCTCAGGGATCGAGAGGAGAGCCTGGTCCCAACGGCGCTGTGGGCCCCGTCGGACCCCCTGTGAGTCTCACGTCCTCACTTCTCACAGACAGCTCATTGTGTCGTGTACATTTTTGTTCTGAGGGATGTAATGCTCCTCTCTCTCTGTAGGGAAACCCCGGAGCCAACGGCCTGAACGGAGCCAAAGGAGCCGCTGTGAGTGTGAACCACTGACATCAGAGACTCAAAACATCAGAGACTCAAAACATCAGAGACTCAAAACAGCAGAGACTCAAAACAGCAGAGACTCAAAACAGCAGAGACTCAAAACAGCAGAGAAATGAGACAGATAAAGGACACATGTAGGACAGATATTGGACAGATATTGGACAGATATTAACACAAATCAGACTCACAAACGTGCCGACTCACGTGATCTTCCTTGTTTCCTGCAGGGACCCGCAGGAGTTGCTGGAGCTCCTGGTTTCCCTGGACCAAGAGGAGGCCCCGGACCCCAGGGAGCTCAGGGCCCCGCCGGCCCCAGGGGACTGCCTGTGCGTGCATCAGGTTTAATTTACATTAATATACCTGTACTCAGATTCTGGTTCTAACAGTGACTGTGTTTTAGGGAGACCCTGGAATCCAAGGTGTGAAGGGAGACACCGGTCCCAAAGGAGAGCCTGTAAGTCAGATGCCCTGGTGTGTTCTGGTGAGTTCATAATGAGGAGGAGTCATTCACCTGTTCAATGTTCACCTGCAGGGAAACTCTGGACCTCAGGGACCCCCTGGATCTCAGGGAGAGGAGGGAAAGAGAGGCCCCACTGGTGAGCTGGGAGCCCCGGGCCCCGCTGGTCTCCGTGGAGCCAGAGTGAGTAGACTTCACATCACAGGTACGTTCTTGTTTCCGTGTCACCTGTGCTCATATGTGTGCGGGTGTGCAGGGCGCCCCCGGTGGTCGCGGTCTGCCTGGTGCTGACGGAAGATCCGGACCCATTGTAAGTACACTGACTGTCCCTCTCGCGCCCTTCATACTCCATGCTTCTCTTCATGGCTGTGCTTCATGTGCAGGGCATGCCCGGAGCCCGTGGAGCCACAGGATCTGCCGGCCCCCGTGGACCCCCTGGAGATGCAGGCCGTGTCGGAGAGCCTGGTCCCGCAGGTCTCAGGGTGAGTCCCACAGAGCTGCTCTACTTCTGAAGATACACCACCAGAATCCTAACCTTTGACCTTTGTCCCCAGGGACACCCCGGAAGCCCCGGCAGCTCTGGACCCCCAGGAAAGGAGGGACCCGCTGTGAGTGTGTCATGTGATCTGTGGTCCACACAGTCTGAGTCATGTCTAATCTCCATGTCCTTGTCCAGGGTCCCGCTGGACAAGATGGCCGCACTGGTCCTCCTGGACCCACCGGACCCAGAGGCCAACCCGGAAACATCGGCTTCCCTGGACCCAAGGGCCCCTCTGTATGTAGAGAAACGGTGTTTCTGTGAATGTAGTGAATGTGCTGAATCTGAAGTGTGTGTCGCCCACAGGGTGAGCCTGGCAAACCTGGAGACAAGGGGTCCAGCGGCCCCACCGGCCTGAGAGTAAGACCTGCTCCTCACTGACCCCAGTCTGCTCCTCTCTCTGCTCCTCCTCTGCTCCTCCTCTGTCCCTCTGTCTGCTCCTCCTCTGCCCCTCTGTCTGCTCCTCCTCTGCTCCTCCTCTGCTGGGTGCTGAACATGTTCTCTGTGCAGGGCCCCCCTGGACCTGATGGAAACAACGGAGCCTCTGGCCCCATGGGCCCCGCTGTAAGTCCACACACATATGCACCCATGCACACACCCACCCACCCACACACACACACACACACACACACACACACACACACACACACACACACACACACACACACACACACACACACACACACACACGCTCTAACCTCCTCTGTCTTTAGGGTGGACCAGGTGAGAAGGGAGAGGCAGGACCTGCTGGAGCTCCAGGTTTCCAGGTAACCAGCCTGACTTCCTGAAAAGAGAAACTTAGATCCTTGTTGTGTGGAGATGTTTTGAGTAGATCCGTGCAGAGAAGTGTTCTGAAGAGTCATGTTCTTGTACAGGGTCTGCCTGGACCCGCGGGACCTGCTGGAGAGGCTGGCAAACCCGGAGACAGAGTAAGTTTAACACGGAGAATTATTCATTTAAAAACCCGTCCTTTTCTGACCAAGAGTGCGCTCTGTAGGGCATCCCAGGAGACCAGGGAGCCTCAGGACCTGCTGGAGGAAAGGTAAGACCGTGTGCACATGAGTCCACCTCACCCTGATGCACAAACGCTCTAACAGTGACTCTGTGCCGCAGGGAGAGCGAGGAAACCCCGGAGCTGCCGGTTCTGCCGGAGCTCAGGGCCCCATTGGACCCCGTGGACCTGCCGGAGCCCCCGGTTCTGATGGTGCTAAGGTAAAGAACAGTCCTTTTCCTCCTGACTCGTGTTTGTGTCGGAGTCTCACTCTGTGGATGTCCTCAGGGAGAGCCTGGCCCCACCGGAGCAGTCGGAGCCCCCGGACACCAGGGCCCCAGCGGAATGCCAGGAGAGCGAGGAGCAGCTGGAGCACCAGGAGGCAAAGGAGAGAAGGTACAGGAAGAGCTTATGTGTGTGTGTGTGTGTGTGTGTGTGTGTGTGTGTGTGTGTGAGTGTGTGTAGAGTCTGACCTGTGTGTGTTTCAGGGAGAGTCTGGACACAGAGGACCTGATGGAAACTCCGGCAGAGATGGAGCTCGTGTACGTTTCACTAAAACTAAAACACGTTGTACTTGTGTATTTGTCTGTGAGACGGACTCTGCTCTGACTTTGTCCTCTCTGGGCTCCTGTAGGGCCTGCCCGGACCTTCTGGACCCGCTGGACCCGTGGGACCCAACGGTGATAAGGTTAGTAGTGAATAATGAGAAATGATTTACACCACCACTACTGCAGTACAAATACACCACACAGACTCTACTGCAGTACAAATACACCACACAGACTCTACTGCAGTACAAATACACCACACAGACTCTACTGCAGTACAAATACACCACACAGACTCTACTGCAGTACAAATACACCACACAGACTCTACTGCAGTACAAATACACCACACACATACTACTGCAGTACAAATACACCACACAGGTCCTACTGTACCAAATATTATAGTTTACTTTGGGGTTGAGATCCTCAGCATTGCCCCCTGGTGGTCAGGTGTAGTGTGGGGGTCAGGGCTGTAGTGTGGGGGTCAGGGCTGTAGTGTGGGGGTCAGGGGTCAGGGCTGTAGTGTGGGGGTCAGGGGTCAGGGCTGTAGTGTGGGGGTCAGGGCTGTAGTGTGGGGGTCAGAGCTGTAGTGTGGGGGTCAGAGCTGTAGTGTGGGGGTCAGGGGTCAGGTGTAGTGTGGGGGTCAGAGCTGTAGTGTGGGGGTCAGGGGTCAGGGCTGTAGTGTGGGGGTCAGGTGTAGTGTGGAGGTCAGGGCTGTAGTGTGGGGGTCAGGGCTGTAGTGTGGGGGTCAGGGCTGTAGTGTGGGGGTCAGAGCTGTAGTGTGGGGGTCAGGGGTCAGGTGTAGTGTGGGGGTCAGAGCTGTAGTGTGGGGGTCAGAGCTGTAGTGTGGGGGTCAGGTGTAGTGTGGAGGTCAGGGCTGTAGTGTGGGGGTCAGGTGTAGTGTGGAGGTCAGGGCTGTAGTGTGGGGGTCAGGTGTAGTGTGGGGGTCAGGGCTGTAGTGTGGGGGTCAAAGCTGTAGTGTGGGGGTCAAAGCTGTAGTGTGGGGGTCAGAGCTGTAGTGTGGGGGTCAGGTGTAGTGTGGGGGTCAGGGCTGTAGTGTGGGGGTCAGAGCTGTAGTGTGGGGGTCAAAGCTGTAGTGTGGGGGTCAGAGCTGTAGTGTGGGGGTCAGGTGTAGTGTGGGGGTCAGAGCTGTAGTGTGGGGGTCAGGGGTCAGAGCTGTAGTGTGGGGGTCAGGGGTCAGGGCTGTAGTGTGGGGGTCAGGGGTCAGGGCTGTAGTGTGGGGGTCAGGTGTAGTGTGGGGGTCAGGGCTGTGGGTCATTAACCGCTGATGGAGTCTTAGCCGAGCCAAATGTCTATCAGTCAACTAAAATATACAGTGTATAAAAATACACAGTTTCCTCATTCTTTTTTCTGGATAAAAAGTACAAGTACAAATTGAATTTCTCCTTTTGCCATGGATAAAAAGTAGTTTTAGATGAGCGCCCCCTGCAGTCTGGGTCAGGTACACAGAGATACAAATAGTTTTGAGAGCTTTCACCTTCTTTTTAGTCCAGTATTATTTTAAACAGATGGGGGCAGGTAAAACGAATGTTGTTCAGATGCAGATTTTTGTTCTAACAGCAGTTCTTGGGCCACATGTTCCATATTTGGGAATTTACCTTTCCGATATTCCATGACAAAGTACAATGTGATGAATAGAAAAAGCTGTTCCTTGTGTCCCTGAGAGTGTGACATCATCACGACCTAGAACCTGAAAACCTCTGGTAATAGAGCGGACTCATACAGGAGGGGGGGTCTTGTACGGCTCTTGTCTCGGGGGGGAGTGACTGACTTTGGTTCTGTGTTCTCTTGTTCAGGGAGAAGCTGGATCTTTTGGACCTGCCGGACCTGCCGGCCCCCGGGGATCCTCTGTAAGCCCCGCCCATCTGGCATATTTTCATGGTTCTGTGTTCTAGAGTCAAAGTCTCCTCCATTTACAACCATAGTTCCATTTTAACGTACCACTTATGTAACAGCTCCCAAAACACTAGACTCCTGGTTCAGAGTACTTTCACTGCAGTATTTTGTAAATATTAAGTACATTCTCCTCATTAAAGTAGTGAGCTGCTCCTCCTCTGCTCCTCTGTACTTTACTTAAAAGGTGATGTAGATTTTCACCATGTGGTGTTTTCATTTAAAATGAGGCATTTTATGTGTCAGAATTGTCTGTGTTTATAGATATTAGACACTAAAATTTACAGAGGGGATTTGAATCTTTTTTAGTATTTGTGTAAAATAGATTTGACTGAAACAGGCTTTGAAAGTACAGCGTCCCATAGAAGTGTCTTCTGTTCAATACTAAAGTGTCTTTAGGTGTAGGTCAGGTGATTCTGTCGTTTCAACGTGAAAGTCAAAACTGAGTCTGTCAAGTCCCTTGTTTGTGTATTTTCCTGCCCGTGTCCCGTGTGGTTTGTGGAGCCTGTTGTTGTGGACGATCCGTATGAGCCGAGTCCAGTTTTAACTCGTGTGTCTGACACAGGGAGAGCGAGGAGAGGTGGGACCCGCCGGAGCGCCCGGTTTCGCTGGACCCCCTGTAAGTCCCGCCTTGATCACACCCGACCCCCCTGACCCTCCATAGACCCCACTAACCCCCCACCTCCTCCCCCACACAGGGCGCCGACGGCCAGCCCGGAGTCCGCGGAGAGAAGGGACCCGCTGGAGGAAAGGGTGAGGTCGGACCCTCTGGACCTGCCGGACCCGCCGGACAATCTGGACCCCCTGTGAGTAAACCACAGCGTGGAGGAAAGAGCAGGAAATGACCTCATGTAGTTTTACTTCAGTAAACACAAGTTTAAAGGTTTAAAGATGATTTTTCTGTGTTAAAAACGTGAAAAACAAAACTAGTCCATTTGAAAGAGTTTGCAGTGGGCCAAAGTTCTTCCTCACTTCCCTTCTGCATTCAGGGGGCCTCATTATTCACCACGATGAGTTTATAAACACTATTCACAGAGTTTTGCCGTCACGGTGACGCTAACAACAACTAGCATGCTAACCACACACTTCCTGATACACTTCATGATTAGATGCAGACTCAAGAGCCGAAAAACTGTGTGTGACGTACTAACAGTGATGGACGAATACTTGTGAAGGCAAAAGGAGAAATTGAGTTTGTCGACCGGACAGAGTTTATTTGGTCGAAATGGACCAAATAAACGACAAACTCAATTTCTCCTTTTGCCTTGGATTCTACCTGGACGACTGAGGGATTCTACACAAATACTTGTAAATGTATTTACAGAATACCGACTCCTGCTTTAAAATGTATTTGTAACATGTTCTGATACACGGTCCAGAGTACTGTGTACTGTGTGTACTGTGTCTGAATACTTGAAATACTTTTACACAGTTATATTTAAATTATAGTAAAAACACAACACAGGATTTAAAGTGCTTTATGTTTCACTGTTTATGATTCAACACAAGAGCACTTTTAGTTTGTCTCACTGATTCTGTGCAGTAACGTTAATGTGAACAGCATCAAATGAAAAACTGTACTGAACCAGGAAACCCAAACCGGTTCTGACCCTGTGTTCTGACCACAGGGCCCTGCTGGAGCCCCTGGACCCGCTGGAGTTCGTGGAGAGACCGGACCTTCTGTGAGTATGAGCTGAGCCTCACACCCACAGACAGAACGGTTTGTGGTTCTGATGTGGTTCTGATTGTGACTGTGCTGTTAGGGTCTGACTGGATTCCCTGGTGCCGCTGGCAGAGTGGGCGCTCCTGGTCCTGCTGTGAGTATCTGAACTCTAGAATCTATAAAAGATCAAATGTCATACTTATATTTGTACATTTCTGTATTGGCATATGTGACGTAAATGACCCTCTCACACACAGGGTATCGTTGGACCCCCTGGCCCCGCTGGACCCTCTGGAAAGGATGGACCTCGTGGAGCTCGTGGTGATGTGGGCCCCTTAGGTCCCTCTGGAGAGCCCGGTATGATCGGACCTCAAGGCCCATCTGGAGAGAAGGGACCTTCTGGAGAGCCTGGCCCTGCTGTAAGTGGAGCAGTGGCTGACTGTAGTTGTTGGAGATGTGGACTAACCTAGGTGTTTCTGTAGGGACCTCCTGGTGCCCCTGGAACCTCTGGACCTCTGGGACTGCAGGGATTTGTGGGTCTGCCTGGTGCCCGTGGAGACCGTGGATCCCCTGGTGCTGCTGGAGGACTGGTGAGTTCATGTACACACTGGTCATGTCTGTTTGAGAAAAGAAAGAGCCTGTGTGCATTCTTAAGGTGCTGTGTGCCTCCCTTAGGGTGAACCTGGCAGAGTGGGCCCCGCTGGTCCCCCTGGAGCCCGTGGACCCCCTGGAAACATCGGCCTTCCTGGTATGACTGGACCTCAGGGAGAGGCTGGCCGTGAGGTGAGACATGAGCTTTTCTTACCCTCTGGACTGTTTGGGACCACAGACTGTGTAACTCTGTTTTTGTGTCCATAGGGTAACCCTGGCAACGATGGACCCCCTGGACGCCCCGGTGCCGCTGGATTCAAGGTGCAGTTTAGAACAGTCATGTAGTCCCAGTCTGACCTGCCCGTGTGGTCTGACCTGCCTGTGCTGTCTCTGTGCAGGGAGATCGTGGTGAGCCTGGTGCCCCTGGACCCTCAGGTCTGGCCGGAGCCCCTGGACCCGCTGGACCCACTGGAGCTGCTGGTCGCCCTGGAAACCGTGGAGAGTCTGTAGGTTTGAGCTGAGACGTTTCTGTGACATGGTCAGTATTGTGCACTCACACTGTGTCTTCTCAGGGTCCCTCTGGACCTGCCGGACCTGCTGGGCCTGCCGGAGCCAGAGGTGCCGCTGTAAGTGTGACCCCAGAGCTCGGAGCAGCGTATGGACCAAACTCTACACAGAACATACTCATGTGGAACTGTGTTTCAGGGACCCGCCGGTGTCAGAGGAGAGAAGGGTGTGGCCGGAGACAAGGGAGAGAGAGGCATGAAGGGTCTGCGTGGACATCCTGGTCTTCAGGGCATGCCTGGACCTTCTGTAAGTGGCCTCTTTGAGGACTAGACTTCGACAGCTCATAGTGCCGTTTCATATAAAGCTCATTTATACTGTCCTGTTCTGTGAAGGGACCTGCTGGTGACTCTGGAGCTGCTGGACCTGCCGGACCCGCTGGACCCAGAGTAAGTGGAGCAGGAGTTAGCTTTAAGAATAAACTGCACAGGAGTTAGCTTTGACTGAGTCCAAACACCTGTCTGTGTGCAGGGCCCCGCTGGACCCCACGGACCCATTGGTAAAGATGGAAGACCTGGCCAGGCTGGTAATGTGGGTGCTCCTGGAGCCCGTGGACCTCCCGGATACGTTGGACCTGCTGTAAGTGCAGCAGATGCAGCCGTAGCTCACCCGTGTCACCCATGGGTCTCACACTGTCCTCTGCACCTTCTCTAGGGCCCCCCTGGAGCCCCTGGTCTGCCTGGACCCCCAGGCCCCGCTGGTGGTGGATACGACGTCTCTGGATACGATGAGTACAGAGCTGACCAGCCCGCCCTGAGAGCCAAGGACTACGAAGTGGATGCCACCATCAAGTCCCTGAACACCCAGATCGACAACCTGCTGACCCCCGAGGGCTCCAGGAAGAACCCTGCCCGCACCTGCCGCGACATCCGCCTCAGCCACCCCGACTGGAGCAGTGGTACGCCCCCTAGTGGAACTTCGCTCCAGCTCTGAACTGGAGGAGTCCAGATGGTCCGACTGGTCCTAACCTTTGACCTCTCCACAGGTTTCTACTGGATTGACCCCAACCAGGGCTGCATCAACGACGCCATCAAGGTCTTCTGCAACTTCGACACACGCGAGACCTGCATCCACGCACACCCCGAGCGCTTCGCCCGCCAGAACTGGCACCGCAGCGCCCAGCCGCAGAAACACGTGTGGTTTGGAGAGACCATCAACGGAGGAACTGAGGTAACATCACACGCTCAGGACCACAACTTTTACCAAATAAGAGTACTGTTACTTCAAAGTAAAGATTACTCAAGTAAAAGTAAAAGTATGGTGTCCAAGAGGTACTCTGAAAAGTACACTTTCTTTAAATGTCCCATAATCCTCTGCTCTCTGATCTGTTCTAAAGTCGTGTTGTCACCACAAACACACCTGGAGTTGTGTTTTGTTACATTCACACACATTTAATACACAAACCTTCAAACTGAAAACACTCTGTTCCACCTTGTGATGTCATCATGTGGCGATACAGGAAGTGCTCCACTGTGTTTTTAAACTCCACACACCTTCACTAGAATCATTTGGATCATTTCAGTCCTGGAATTGCCAAACTAAACTCTAATAAACTAAGGTGAACTTAAAGCAGTTAAATTGAAAACTACCACTTGATGACATCACAAGGTGGAACAGAGCGTTTGGAGCTTTGGAGATGTAGACAGACTAATAATAAAGAGTTCCTCAAACATGTGAATGAAACAAACACAACTCCAGGTCTGTTTTTGAGGAGGAACATTAGAACATGACTTAAAGTCCGTTGTGCACAATACAGGACCTTTAAAAAGTAACCAGAGTAAATGTAACTACCTGTTAATACCGCACTGTGGAACATTCCAGGCAGGCACCTGTATGAAAACGCTTGTGTAAATAAAGCTTAATAAAGTAGCTGGTGGGTGAAGTTCATTTTAGCTGAAGAGATCCGGAGAGACCTTCTCTAGACCTCAAAAACATGGAGGAGGATTTCCTGGTTTACCAACTAATGACATCACAAAGTGGAACAAAGCTGATAAGGTCAGATTGGTATAAAATAACAAAAAGAATTTAATTATGAATGTAATTCCGTGTATTTAAAATGACCCTCCAA
The DNA here is from genome assembly GCA_029959045.1 of Taenioides sp. WSHXM2023. Lineage (NCBI taxonomy): Eukaryota > Metazoa > Chordata > Actinopteri > Gobiiformes > Gobiidae > Taenioides > Taenioides sp. WSHXM2023. The sequence goes on along the minus strand of CM057097.1, from coordinate 30,893,367 downwards.
ATTTCAACCTGCTCGAGTTAAAAAGAATTTGAAACCTAAATGTGTTTAAATGAAGCGGCTCCACAGGAGGTGAACGGGCCCATGTTTTTCTCAACTGTAATGGATCTTCATATTCACACAAAAAACACAAAAATCCTGCATGTCAAAACACTCTGATCCACCTTGTGATGTCATCAAGTGGTAATACAAGAAGCACTCCACTGCGTTTTTAAGATCATTTTTGCCTAATTTTTCAGTCTGTCCCTTGAAAAGACCAGATTTTGTGCATTATTTAATTTAATGTTTTGTTCTTCACATTATGTGAAGATGTTACGTCCCGACAGTTTCTCTTTTCACACTATGGAACATTCCAGGCAGAGCAGTGACATCTCCATAGAAACAAGCAGGTGACGGACCCCCAGCTAAAAACATAGTGCACCTTTAGGTTACTAAAGTACTTGAGTAGTACTTTTCCCAAATCCTTTTCCCCAGTATCACTACAGTACTAGTTGTACTTGAGTTTTGGCTGTTCACCTCACGCTCCCTCTGCTCCACAGTTCACCTACAACGATGAGACCCTGAGTCCCCAGAGCATGGCCACACAGCTGGCCTTCATGAGGCTCCTGTCCAACCAGGCCAGCCAGAACATCACGTACCACTGCCTGAACAGCGTGGCCTTCCTGCACGCCGAGAGCGGCTCCCTGAAGAAGGCCCTGGTACTGCAGGGCTCCAACGACGTGGAGCTGCGCGCTGAAGGCAACAGCCGCTTCACCTACTCTGTGCTGGAGGACGGGTGCACTGTGAGTGTCACGCACATACACACAAACACATACAAACACACACATACACACAAACACACACACACACAATCATACACACACATACAAACACACACGCAAACACACACACATGGCCTGTCAGTGTTGGAGAAGGTTTCAGTGCTGTTTTAGCGGTGTTTCAGTGGTGTTTCAGTGGTGTTTCAGTTCTGTTTCAGTGGTGTTTCAGTTCTGTTTCAGTGGTGTTTCAGTGGTGTTTCAGTTCTGTTTCAGTGCTGTTTCAGTGGTGTTTCAGTTCTGTTTCAGTGCCGTTTCAGTGCCGTTTCAGTTCTGTTTCAGTGGTGTTTCAGTGGTGTTTCAGTGCTGTTTCAGTTCTGTTTCAGTGGTGTTTCAGTGGTGTTTCAGTTCTGTTTCAGTGGTGTTTCAGTGCTGTTTCAGTTCTGTTTCAGTGGTGTTTCAGTTCTGTTTCAGTGCCGTTTCAGTGCTGTTTCAGTGCTGTTTCAGTGGTGTTTCAGTGGTGTTTCAGTGGTGTTTCAGTTCTGTTTCAGTGCTGTTTCAGTTCTGTTTCAGTGGTGTTTCAGTGCTGTTTCAGTTCTGTTTCAGTGCCGTTTCAGTTCTGTTTCAGTGGTGTTTCAGTGCTGTTTCAGTGGTGTTTCAGTGGTGTTTCAGTTCTGTTTCAGTGCTGTTTCAGTTCTGTTTCAGTGGTGTTTCAGTGCTGTTTCAGTGGCGTTCATCTGGACACATCAGGTCCGTTTTATGTCTGGTAGAAGTGACCTGAGGCGCTGGGGTTTCTGTCGTCATTATGGCCGTTATGCCCCAGAGACTACGGCGGCCCTCACAGGCCAAAATACAGTGGAACATATATTACCATCACAAATTTAGACACAGTTGCTCTTTGTATTATCTTATAGAACTATAAAAAGATGCTTCATGAGTACATATAGGCAGGAAGTGACATTATTTCATTCCACAAATGAATGAAATAATAAAAATGACTTGAGCCACTGCAGCCTTACTAAACCCTAAGGGGGCGCTGTGGCCTGCCTGATCACAAAAGTCCAGATCACCACGGCTGAAACCTTCTCTTCACAGAACATCTCCTGAGGGATTACGCCGTATAAAACATAAAACTGAGACCAACTGGGAGCTGCACAGTCGTTATTTTTTATACAAAAAACAAATACAAAAAAACAGTTTGTGTTTTAGTATCAATAAGGATCTGATTTTTGATACTTGACGAAACCCTTCTAAAATCTTAATTAAGAGTTTGAAATTTGAGTTTCGTGATAACACAAGTGCAGAGTTGAATCGCGCAAAGTTAAATCGCTTAGAGTTGAATCTTGCAGAGTTAAATCGTGTAGAGTTGAATCTTGCAGAGTTAAATCGTGTAGAGTTGAATCTTGCAGAGTTAAATCGCGTAGAGTTGAATCTTGCAGAGTTAAATCGCGTAGAGTTGAATCTTGCAGAGTTAAATCGCGTAGAGTTGAATCTTGCAGAGTTAAATCGCGTAGAGTTGAATCTTGCAGAGTTAAATTGTGTAGAGTTGAATCTTGCAGATTTAAATCGCATGGAGTTGAATTGTGTAGAGTTGAATCGCGCCAAGTTAAATCGCTTAGAGTTGAATCTGGCAGAGTTAAATCGCGTAGCGTTGAATCTTTCAGAGTTAAATCGCGTAGAGTTGAATCTTTCAGAGTTAAATTGCGTAGAGTTGAATGGTGTAAGCGTCTCTAACGTTTGTCTCCTCCCGCAGAGACACACTGGTGAATGGAGCAAGACAGTGATCGAGTACAGAACGAACAAGCCCTCTCGCCTACCCATCCTCGACGTTGCACCTTTGGACATTGGTGGCGCTGACCAGGAGTTTGGTCTGGACATTGGCCCAGTCTGTTTCAAATAAATAGACTCATGATAAATTAACACCAAAAGAGAGAAAGAACCACATCGCCCCCTTCTGTCTGTTGTTTTGTACCAATGCTGACCCCTCCACCTGCCCAAGAGGCGCCCCATCGGAGGACCTACAGGACTGAGCGCAGCGTCTGTGCAATGCAAACTAATACAGCCCACCTGAGCGACGCAGGGAAACAACTTGTTCTGGGACGCCATGTCATCCTTTTGTACAAAAATAAAAGTGTAATAAAAAGAAAGCATTACTCTGTGGTCTTTGTGTGTCTGCCAAAGAGGAGTCATGAGAGCGGTTAACTACCTCAGCCTTGCCCGCAGACGTGCCCCGGTGTGGCCAGAGGCGGCGGGCACCGGTGGGGCAGCGGCGAGAGTCCAGGAGGTGCTCATATCTCTGGTGCTAATACTCTGGGACTGTATTACCGTGTGTTGTTGGCGTTCACCTCCTGATGGGGGCGCTCTTCAGCAGGTGGAACTCAACCCAAACTCTCTCATTTTTGTTTTGTTTTGAAGGTTGTTGTTTCAGTTTGTTTTTGTTCTCGAAGCTTTTCTTCATCAAATCCCACAACACAATTCTAAATGTTTTTATCGGCCGCTCTCTCTTTCAAATGACAAAGACTATTGTACCTATTTTGTATATGTGAGATGTTTAAATAAATTGTGAAAAGTTTCTGAATAAAGCATGTCCAATGTTCCAACCCCACCACTCAGCCGTGTACGTGCTGTGATGTTGAGAAAGCACATATCTGAGGTGGAAGTCCAGCTCCACTTGCTTCAGCTGGACATTAGATTTGGTCTAAATTTGTACAGTCCATCTGTGTTTACACTGTATGATGTGTCACCCCACTATTTCTGTAAATATCTCTTTCTGGGAGATTCTGGCTTCTGCTTCCAAATAAAAGTCTGTGCTTTGGACCAGAGTGGTGCAGTTTGAGTCACATAGTGTCCATAGTGTCCTCAGCCAGAGACAGGTGTGGACCGCCGAGAGCCCAGGTGTGGACCGCCGAGAGCCCAGGTGTGGACCGCCGAGAGCCCAGGTGTGGACCGCCGAGAGCCCAGGTGTGGACCTCCGAGAGCCCAGGTGTGGACCTCCGAGAGCCCAGGTGTGGACTGAGGCTGCAGATCACAGTGAGGCGAATGGGAGCGTGCTGCTGCACACACATCCAAGGGAGTGTTGCCATGAAAGAGCCACAAGGGGGCGCAAAGTGACACTTCAAGTGGTCACCCGGTTCCAGCTGACTAGAATAGCTGCTGGCACTGACTCCGGCACTGACTGATATTTGGGAACATAAACCTTTGTGGACGTTATCGTTTTAACACCAGTGAGTGCATCCACAGCGCTGTGGGTCACACTTAAAATCACAACACACAGTCAAATCAGAAAGAGACAGTGGGAACTAGGGTTACCACAAAAGCACCAACCAACCCAGTGTCACATGAATGTGCCCTCTCCACGCCATACATTATATACGTTTATATATTATATATGTGACTCTCCATACAGGACTAGCAGGATTAATCACCATCACACACAGCCTAATGTGTCCTGTTTCCATGATGTTCCAGTATCTCTCAGTTTGGAAGTCAAAGGAGCCTGAGCTTCTTCGTGGTGGATACTTGACTCATGTGTAATGGAGGCAGGTAATAGTGTCTGACACATACAGATAAAGTCCTCCAGAGGGCAGTACTGAGCACAGAAGAGCCCTGAGCAGCAGAGACAGACACAGGCTTTGGAATGAGTGGTGTATTCAAACCTTCAAACTCTGTTCAGGGACAGAAAAGGACATGTCATCCACATACAGCTGTCATCATGGTACAAAATACAACATAAAACAATACTTTATAAAATTATTCACACAAAAATTAAATAATGATTTAAAATACCTCTCACAGTAAACAACAAACAGAAGCAGAAATAACAATATTGATTGCACACAATCTGAAGTTCACATACACGTTGTTATAGAGTGGAAGTGTAACCAGCCCGGAGCTGGGACAGAGCCCCTGGAACCGGGACAGAGCCCCTGGAGCCGGGACAGAGGAGGCTCTGGCACTCACACACACACTGGCCAGTGTGACTCGGTTTTTCAGTAGAAAAGTTTGGACTAGGAAGTAACTACACACGTGTGTGAGTGCTGATGGACAGAGGACAGCACAGTACAATCGAGGTCCTGGACGATGGAGCAGCAGATGAGGTCCTCTAGACAAACTGCTTGTCTGTCTGTCAGACTCCACAAACTCAAAGTACCAAAAATGAGAACAGAGCTCAAGCCCCAGAGGGGGAGTGGCCCCTGGCTCCCAGCAGCAGAGAGAGGAGCCCCACAGCCCCCAGCCTCTTCAGCAGAGCCACAGTGTCTTTAGGAATGAGCAGCTGGGCCAGGAGGTTGGTGATGAGGGAGATCTCATGAGCCACACACACAAAGATGAAGCTACTGACCAGGATGTTGAGGGAGGGGTTTCCAGGGATGAGCACTAAGATGCCCTTGGTGTCTGCTGCCAGCCAGATGTGGTACTGACAGATGAACAGCTGGGCACACAGCACATTTTGGGGTTAGTTTTATACTTCTATACTTCTTCTTCTTTATACTTCAGACTGAGACTCTGGATCTTACCTCCAAAGAGATTTTCCCAAACCAGGCAAAAAAGGAGCTGTAGATGGAGCGGGCAAAGCCAGGAATGTTCCTGATGAGGATGAAGGCCAGAATCTGAGGAGACACAGGAGCATCACAGAGACGTCAGCACAAACTTTACCCTGTTGACTATTTAAATGGATATGTGCAATATGACAACTACAGTGGCCTCAGAGGACAAATAAAGATGAAATCAGTAATATCATCTCTACTCTGTTTGAAGGCCAATATCACCTACCGGGAGCACGGAGATGTAGGGGTGCATCTCGTTGCACTGGGCTTTGGTTTGGCAGTTGCTGGCCCACACCGAGTATGTCTAAAGTAAAGAGGACACAAGATGTTAGGAAACCTTCACTTTGCTCTGAGGAGCACTAGTGTGTCAGGTCTTCATACAGAATGAACTACAGCAAGAGTCTAACACTTACAATGAAAGAGAGTCCAGACAGGAGCAGCAGGGGCAGGGAGACTTTAGCTGAGAACAGAGCTTCTCCTCTAGTCTCCGACAGCACCTGCTTCTTCTGAAGGAGCAGATAGAGGAAGGCAAACACCATCCCCTGTACCACGGCCTGCAAACACATGAGCACTCACATCCAAATCTACTGGAACAGAGCAGTCGTGGAGCTATGGCACCAGCGCACTTACAAACCGGTCCAGTCTCCAGCGGAACCACCACTCGCGAATGTTGCCATTGAGTTCAAAGAGCTCCGAAAGTGGCCACGCTGTGAAGGTGCTCTCAAACACGCCCTGCACATTGGAACAGTTACATGACACTCAACAGCTTTCCAACAGTGTTGAGGACCTCTGGAGGGAGTGTGCTGTTACCTGTGAATAGGCAAAGAGGCAAATGAGCAGCAGGAGGCCCACTAACTTGAGCAGGATTCCCAAGTACCACAGGGCACTGTCTGTTCACACAGAGAGAAGAACACATGTGAGGGAGCACCACGGGCACGTTTGGAACAGTAAAGTGCTTAGGGACACCTACTGCTGGCTTTCTTCTGCACAATCTGAGGCCATGCGGCCAGTGCGCTGTAGATGATCACAAACCAGAACGAGACAAGAGGAACGAAGTAATAGAACTGGTACGGCCTGTCCATCACCGCACACAACACCAGCACCAGGAAGTTGAGGCGGAATAGAACCTGCAGCACAAGCACGGTCACACTGGTGCTGTGGGAGCACAAAGCATGGAGGCTGTGGAACCTGCACTCACCTGGCACACTCTGTACAGGCCAAAGTCCCCTTTGAGCCAGAAGAAGGAGAAGTGTCCGTAGCCTGTTTGGAAGAGATAGGCCGCCACCAGCACACGCACGTGCATGTAGACCGGAATGAACTGACAGACACACAAGAAGAATCAGCTCCTGCTTTGAGACTACACAGAGGAAAGAGAGGAGGACTCACAGCACTAGCTCCTGAAACATGATAGATGAGAATGACCAACTGCATCCAGCCCTTCCACTCATCTGTCTGCTCCCTGTTCAGCACACGGCTCTGGAACACAGCACACAGAGTCAGTGTGTGTCAGAGGAACCAGGGCGTGTGCACAGACTCCAGAGAAAAGCAGCCACATGTGCAGGAGGACACAGGGCTGCGCTCACCTCTTTGGTGCTCTCGCTGCAGAACACTCCCAGCACAAACACATTGATAAGAGGGATGAAGAAGGCAGAGTGACTGTAGCATTTCTGTTCCTTCATAAACACATCTGCTCTGTCACATAGGTAGAAGTAGACCATGATGAGCCCCATTCTGCACAGGGCCCCGCACACCGCCTCGGCCCCCAGGGGCCCGGGGGCTGTAGCGGGCTTCTTCTCTTCTAAACTCTCCAGGTCAGGGGCCACGGGCCGCCGATGGGGCCGTTTCCTCAGAAAATGGAACAGCAGGAAAAGTAGAGTCGAAGCTACAAACAAACACAGCGCCATCTTCTGGAGAAAAGTGAGCGGCGGCGTGTTCTGGCAGCAGGAACCGTCAATGGGCCGGATCACTTTGTTACACAGACTGTTCATTAGGGCCATGGCCCCCTGAGAACACACATGCAGGTTAGATTTATGTAAAACCACAGATCACACAGACACTCTCATGTTCCACTTCAGATACTCACCACGTCCACGCTGCTGTCCGCCATGTGCAGCCCGTCAGAGGACTGGTTGAGAGTCTCCAGAGCCGCCAGACGGGACACAGAGAGCGGCCGGATGAGAGAGCGCCCAAAGGCCAGAGCCTCTGCAGCCGCTTCATTGTACAGGTCTATCTGCTGATCTGTGATCATCCTCCTGCTCGCACTCAGGGCCCTCCAGTTCACCGGCTCTAAACACAAACAGCAGAGACACTGAGACAGAGAGACAGTGAGACAGAGACAGTGAGACAGAGACACAGAGAGACAGAGAGACAGTGAGACAGTGAGACAGTGAGACAGAGAGACAGAGACACAGTGAGACAGAGACAGTGAGACAGTGAGACAGAGACACAGAGAGACAGTGAGACAGTGAGACAGTGAGACAGTGAGACAGAGACACAGAGAGACAGAGAGACAGTGAGACAGTGAGACAGAGAGACAGAGACACAGTGAGACAGAGACAGTGAGACAGTGAGACAGTGAGACAGAGACACAGAGAGACAGTGAGACAGAGAGACAGAGAGACAGTGAGACAGTGAGACAGAGAGACAGAGAGACAGAGACAGTGAGACAGAGACACAGAGACACAGAGAGACAGAGACACAGTGAGATAGTGAGACAGAGACACAGTGAGACAGTGAGACAGAGAGACAGAGACAGTGAGACAGAGACACAGAGACACAGAGACACAGAGAGACAGAGACACAGTGAGACAGTGAGACAGAGACACAGTGAGACAGTGAGACAGTGAGACAGTGAGACAGAGACACAGAGAGACAGTGAGACAGAGAGACAGTGAGACAGTGAGACAGAGACACAGAGAGACAGAGAGACAGTGAGACAGTGAGACAGAGAGACAGAGACACAGTGAGACAGAGACAGTGAGACAGTGAGACAGTGAGACAGAGACACAGAGAGACAGTGAGACAGAGAGACAGAGAGACAGTGAGACAGTGAGACAGAGAGACAGAGAGACAGAGACAGTGAGACAGAGACACAGAGACACAGAGAGACAGAGACACAGTGAGATAGTGAGACAGAGACACAGTGAGACAGTGAGACAGAGAGACAGAGACAGTGAGACAGAGACACAGAGACACAGAGACACAGAGAGACAGAGACACAGTGAGACAGTGAGACAGAGACACAGTGAGACAGAGACACAGTGAGACAGTGAGATAGTGAGACAGAGAGACAGAGCTCCAGCTCCTGCAGCGTCTGTGGAAGGAGCAGCAGAGAACACAGTTCGGAGTTACTGAAGTCCACTCAAACACTCAGAGTTCTTTATGCTTTGAAGCTTGTGCCTGAGCAGCTGTAGAGCAGATCAGTTCCTCCTCCTGCTCCACAAACACACGAGTGTGACAGTGGGTTCTTCCACTCAGTCTGCTCCACGCTGCTCCACGCTGCTCGGCTTCTGTGAGAACAAGTGTTTTCTTTATCTCCAGTGATGAGACAGAAGCCACAGTGCTCAGTGAATGGTGATTAAATGACTAAAAAAAACATTTTATGTCATTTATACTGGGACGATCACAGTTAGTAGCCAAAGCTCCAGCCTGAACACATCGGATCTCTGAAAAACTGTAGTCATTATGTCCTTGACCAAAGCGCCACATGGCCTAGTGTGAGTGTAGTGGCAGTGTGAATACGGTAGCTCAGCAGCAAGAATGGAGAGAATGAAAAATGCACAAAATTGTAAAGTGACTTTGGGCGTAGTTATTAGTTACATGACGACCCACAGTTCAATCAGAACTGATTCATCAGAACTCCTCTGTTATGATCAGAACTCCTCTGTTATGATCAGAACTCCTCTGTTATGATCAGAACTCCTCTGTTATGATCAGAACTCCTCTGTTATGATCAGAACTCCTCTGTTATGATCAGAACTCCTCTGTTATGATCAGAACTCCTCTGTTATGATCAGAACTATCCAGCTCCCCAAACAAGTCTTTACTGTCACAGAAAATGCAACAGCGGCTCTGTATTTAATCACATTAGCAGCATTTTGAGCCTGCCTGAAAACCTGGAGTAGAAATGGGTCGCTGCCCGGACATGCCAACTGATATGACCCAAAAAAAAAAAAAAAAAAAAAAAAAAAAAAATATTATTGAGGAAAAAGCCTTAATTAATAATACATGCTGACCTTGAATGTGCCAGTAGACCTCTGTGTGCTCAGCCAGCCTCTCCAGAGCAGGAGACATGGAGGTCAGGTTGACTTTGTACTGGTGCAGCCCCTCCGCGCTCCCCTTGAAGTCTCTGATGATCCACTGGTTAAAGACACAGGCTCCATTGAGACACACGTTATCATCGGATTCTTTCTAAGCAGCAGACTGTCCCACTTACTGAAGCAGCTCCAATGATCAGGACATCAGGCTTTACTGGTGCCTGCAACAACAAGAACCACAGGAAGAAGTGAGAAGAAGGATTCATGTCCTCTGTGTAACAAAGAGTCTACTCACATTGGACACTGAGATGAGACGCTCCTTCATTGAATTATTTGTCCAAGGGCTCCACACAAAATCCTGTAAAACAAACATGTCTCTTCAAAGCAGTGTTCCAGATAAAACTGTAACAGCCAAAATAACTCACCACTTGAGCTGTGGAGCTGTTGTCTTTAAAGGAGATGTCTGCATGTCTCTGTCCGGACACACAAGCACATGTTAAAAACAAATCAAATCTGGCTCCATCCACAGCCTGTCCTTACCTTTACAGGAGACTGCCTTTGAGACGCTATTATACTGACGAACGAGACGAACAGAGCTCTGATCCGGGAGTCCCCAATAAAGACGACCTTCTTCCCATCGAGGCAGGTGCTGGCCTCCCTGTGACGGGCAGAGGAGAGGAGACAGGTGTCTCCCATTAACAGAACAAATTATAGTAGCCCCCATAAACTTAGATTCTCCCCCATCGTCTAAAATGAACATGGACTGAACAAATTCTCACTGTTGCTTCATACGTAAAAAGCACAAGTAACTTCTCTGTTCAGCTGGACAGTTCAAATATGAAATACAGAAACACGGGACATTCAGACTGACTGAAGTCTGAAACAAAATGAATCATACACAAAGTGTCTGTGGCACCAGAGTGTGAGAAACAGTTGAACCCCCCGCACTCACCTGCTGCTGTACCTGTGCATCATGCAGCCATCAGGCTGCCACACACTGTTCCCCAGGAACCGTCCCGTGGACAGGAGCCACGTGCAGGAGTCAGAGCCTGAGGGACACGGGGAGGACACGGGGAGGACACGGGGAGGACACGGGGAGGACACGGGGAGGACACGGGGAGGACACAGGGAAGACACGGGGAGGACACGGGGAGGACACGGGGAGGACACGGGGAGGACACGGGGAGGACACGGGGAGGACACGGGGAGGACACGGGGAGGACACAGGGAGGACACGGGGAGGACACGGGGAGGACACAGCTCATGCATGTGCACACTTTGGTTAAACCACAGTTCAAAGTCACATCTGTAACGCTAAAAGCTTTAGTAGCATAATGCTAATGCTAATCAGCCCGTGTCTGTGTCTGCGGCCCCGGGACAGAACCGAAGAGCTGCGGAGACATTTAAGTTCATGTCGCTCTTTTTACTGCAGGATTGTGTAGTTAGATGTAACAATGTCAGGCAATACGATGAAAACATAAGCTAACGTTAGCACTAGCGCGGACTCTTCTCTTGTCCGGAGTAAAAATGAGGCGACGCTTACCGACCAAGACGCGCGCTGAGGAGTGAAGCAGCAACAGCACGAGGGCAAGGAACACAGAGATGACTTTAGCATTTTTAATGGTGAAATATTGATTTATTTCGCGTTTGCCCAGGCTATAAGCCAGGGTCGCCATCTTTGCTCCTCCATGACAACAAGCAGACTGACGCAGAAACGTGCGTAGTGACGCAGAGACGTGCGTAGTGACGCTGTAGCCCCGCCCCGTTAGGTGGACTGTGTATATAAGGCTGTGATAATGAAAGTCTGTAACTTCACTTCAGTTTATTAGATGCCCAGTTTGTTTGAAGTGAATAAAACGGCACATTATCCGTAAAACAGAGCAGCGTCCGCCATTAGTGCGCCTGTTTTCAATATCTGGGTCAGAGATAAATGTAAATGTCTATGGTGGAGTGATTCCCTGTATTTAACAGGACTACTGATGTGACACACGTCACATTTGTAACGTTTTGCATTTTTATTTGCTTGTGCAGTGAGAAACCTGACGGCCTCCAGTCACCTCACAGGACACGTTCCACAGGTAAAGACATAAACAGGTAGGCCACGTGATTTTGAGACAGTGAGAGGAGCACTGGTGTTATAGTGTAGCACACACTGTGTGTGTGTGTGTGTGTGTGTGTGTGTGTGTGTGTGTGTGTGTGTGTGTGTGTGTGTGTGTGTGTGTGTGTACAGTGTTAACACTGTGTGTGTATTGTGATTATTACATTGTTTATTCAAATGCAGCAGAGACAAACAGGCAAATGTTTAGAAAGTTTAAGGTTTGTCCATTTGGGATTAGACCAGTGTCACTAGCCACTAAATGAAATAAGGCAACAGAATGGGCCCTGTGGCCTATTCATTGTGTCCTATAATAATACATCCTCATGCAATAGTGAAAGAATATATGAGCTTCCCCTTTTTGAAGGACTTTAAGTTCTAGATGCTTTTGGGTTTGGCCAAGACCACGAGTGCAAAAGGAGAAAAGGAGACAGATGAACATCAGCATAGGAGTCTGCAGCCGAGAGGGAAGCGGGAGGGAAACGTGAAGCGTCTTGTTCACGAGTGAGGGGAGGATGGAGTGTGAGATTTACAGGCAGATTGGTGCAGCGTCTGCAGAGATGCAGTCTGTGCGTCAGATGCCTGGTGTGGTCCTTTTGTAGTTCTGGTGTAGTCCTGGTGTGGTCCTGGTGTAGTCTTGGTGTAGTTCTGGTGTAGTCCTGGTGTGGTCCTTTTGTAGTTCTGGTGTAGTCCTGGTGTGGTCCTGGTGTGATCCTGGTGTAGTCTTGGTGTAGTCCTGGTGTAGTCTTGGTGTAGTCCTGGTGTAGTCTTGGTGTAGTTCTGGTGTAGTCCTGGTGTGATCCTGGTGTAGTCTTGGTGTAGTCCTGGTGTAGTCTTGGTGTAGTCCTGGTGTAGTCTTGGTGTGGTCCTGGTGTAGTCTTGGTGTAGTCCTGGTGTAGTCCTGATGTGGTCCTGGTGTAGTCTTGGTGTAATCCTGGTGTGGTCCTGGTGTGGTCCTGGTGTAGTCTTGGTGTAGTCCTGGTGTAGTCCTGGTGTAGTCCTGATGTGGTCCTGGTGTAGTCTTGGTGTAGTCCTGGTGTAATCTTGGTGTAGTCCTGGTGTAGTCCTGGTGTAGTCTTGGTGTAATCCTGGTGTGGTCCTGGTGTGTAGTCCTGGTGTGGTCCTGGTGTGGTCTTGGTGTGGTCCTGGTGTAGTCCTGGTGTAGTCCTGGTGTAGTCCTGCTTTAGACCTGGTTTAAATCGCTGGTCCTCCCCTCACCTATGGTCATGAGCTTTGGGTAATGACCGAAAGGACAAGATCGAGGATACAAGTGGCCGAAATGAGTTTCCTCTGCAGAGTGGCTGGGCGCTCCCTTAGAGATAGAGTGAGGAACTCAGTCACACGGGAGGAGCTCAGAGTAGAGCCGCTGCTCCTCCACATCGAGAGGAGCACAGGCAGGGGAGGGCATCTGTTCTGGACGTCTCCCTGGCGAGGTGTTCATGTCCCACCAGGAGGAGACCCCAGGGAAGACCCAGGACACGCTGGAGGGACTATGTCTCTGGGCTGGCCTGGGAACACCTTGGGGTCCCACCGGAGGAGCTGGAGGAAGTGTCTGTGGAGAGGGAAGTCTGGGAGTCCCCGCTCAGACCGCAACCTCCACGACCAGGCCCCGGATCAAGAGGAAGAAAATGGATGGATAATTATACTAATATTATATTTATTAATGAAGCTTTTCTAGATTTAATAACTTTTCCAAATTCCAAAAACTTTTTAATTAGTCCTCAGGTAACTCAACTTACTCAACTTAATGTCCAGATTCAGCCGACTGGCCTATTATATAATACATAATACATTATTATGTAATACATTATTACATATTGTTTTTAACAATCCCAAAATGTAATAAAATTTCCAGCAAGTGCTGAAGGTAGACATGCTTTCAGTTCTCCTTTCATCAGAAGTTCTGCTGGAGGTGGACTGAGCCCAAAATCTGGAGATTGGGAAATATCGATTTTAGTCCAGATATTCTGTGTTGTGTTTTTTTTTTGAAGAACTGGAAAACTTCTGCTGCCTGTCACTCGGTGAGGGGGAAGCAGGACTTTGAACTAATTTGGACACCCTTCTTGAACATTTTGGCGAGACTAGACATCCAGGTGTAGAGAGAGGATCCATGTTCAAATATAAGTCAAAATAAATGCTCAAATGAACCTGACTCAGCTGCACCTCAATGATAAGCAGAAGTTTCCTGTCCAGAAGTAATTTATCGACCAACGCGTCAGTCTTTAGACCCTTCTTCTGCTTCAGTGACGCCATCGCTGGAAGGAATCTCCAAGAATCACCTTAGTTTGGCTTTGCTCCTTTTCCCCTTCTCTTCTTCTTTCAGCGACCTCATAAACTGACTTTCTTTTGCGTCTAACTGGTCGTGGATTCTCGTCTGCCATCGCGACAAACTTTGTACAAACTGTGAGGAAGCGACAGTTGGAAAAAGCCGCTAAGAACCGCTGCGTTGGTCGAGTAAACGGCGTCTTGTGTCTGTGGAATGTGTGAGAGGCGAACGTAAACCACGTAATCCCAGAGCGCCGGAGAGTCAGTTACTATAGAAACGTAGGGAGTTTGATTAGATAATAAGCCAATAGATAACAAGGTAGCCTCGTTATCTATTGGCTAATGTTTATCCGGCCCCACCACATCCACAAGTGATGGATTTTCATTCTTTTTTTTTTTTTTACATAATTACAAGGCTGCTGCATCTCTATAATGATATCACTGACAATTTGAAAGAAAAAAAATCCTCCATACAACCTTTAAGTGAGTCTCTAGTGGCGTTTTTTTGCTCGACCTGACCCTATTATGAAGTGCCTGGTTCAGAGCACGGCATTGTTTACGGGTCACGAGTGGGGTTCCCTGCTTACCTGACACAGCCTCACTCTCATCGGTATACACTGGGTTATTGCTGAGTTGCTAGTGGCGTTTTCTGCTTGACACGACTAGTGTAGACTACTGGACTTCTAGCTTATATCGGGCTGCTGTACGCCGCCATGATGCATGAGTCCTTATGTTGCCAGTCCCGTCTGGCTCTGCTACAGCCTGATGATGAGCATGACCTATGTCCTGCCTGTCTAGGGGAGGAACATCTGCAGGAGGCCCTCACTGACGATGCATGTTCTAACTGCAGTATTTTACCTCGGTCTATGCGTGTGGCCTGTTTGGCTGCATTTGAGGAGCCGTCTTCCTGGATCTGGTCTCTGCACTCTACCAGTTCTCAGGCTGGAGGCGATGAGTCCCTCACTGCAGTTGCAACAAGGTGAAGCTGTCAATTAATGGGCTGCCCACACCCCAGATACTTGGGTTATGGCCATTTTGTCCCAGGGATATTGACTCTAGTTCTGCTGCCGGCCACCTGTTCCCAGGCAAGTGACGATCACAGTTATCCGGGACACAATAAAAGCACAGACACTGGCTCAGGAAATCCATTCCTTCCTGGACAAAGGTGCAATAGTTCCTATGGACCTCCTGTTGTTTCTAGGGGGGCTTTTATTCTTGTTATTTCCTAGTACCAAAGACTGGCAATCTGCGCCCAGTCTTGGACCTCAGGGGTTTTTAAAAGTCCTCCCATTCAAGATGTTGAGTGTCAGGTGGGTCCTCCAGGCAATCTCCCCGGGGACTGGTTCACTTCCATAGACCTGAAGGATACCTATTTTCATGTCCCAATTGCTCCTCAACATTGGAGGTTTCTTTGCTTTTGGAGGGGAGCACTTCCAATTCAGGGTCCTTCCATTCGGCCTCTCTCTATCCCCTGTGTTTTCAGGATATGTGTTGCCGCTGCCCTGTCCCCCCAGCAGGTTCCCTATCTGGATGATTGGCTCATCTGTGCTCCCACCCACGATCCGGTCCTTCAGGATACACAAACAGTGCTCAGGCACGTGAGTAGTACAGGTCTACGGGTGAACTTAGCAAAGAGTTGTTTGGTCAAATTAATGAGCTTCTCTTTTTAATAAAAACCGAATGAAGTGTTGGAATAACACTGCTCCACCTGTGGAACACAGTAACATTTCATTCTGGAAAGTGTTCTGTGTTTAATTGAATGAATCTCTTTGGCGCTCAGAACCGGGCAGGAGATAGTGCCCCCGGAGCCTGGAGGTGGCAGAGGAGACTGAAAAAATCAGGACTTCTTGTGCCTGCAAAGCAAATATAATTTCCCCAAGTCTATTCACTGCCAAATGCAGGTTAGTTCCACACCTTGTGTAAGAGCTGAAAAGCTGCTCGGCCTGATCAGCCTGTATTAATGGAATGTTTGTTTCGGAGCATCAGTAGTTTGACACAAGATCAGGAGCTCCTTCAGCCTGTAGGAACACAGCCATGGTGAGTTCTTCTTCAGCTGTTCTTTCAGCATTATATGTAGCCTACACAGATCTTAGACCTGTGGCTTATATTTGAGTCGTACTAGTGTGCTGTTGTAGCTTTGGTAAATATTCAACCTGTGTAAAATAATAACCCAGTGCTGGGTCACTATTGGACCAACACAACTCTGGGTTATTTTGACCCAGCAGTTTGGGTTGTTTTTTTCTTTTAAATAATTAAATTCAAAACAAACCATTAATAGAAACACATTATAGATTCAGCAGTAAAATGTTCATTTAAATTGTCCATTAGGGTGGTCCTTATTTATAAACTGAAAATCATATGGTCTGACCTTCCCAAAATGCTCCAGTTGAGGAGAAATTGTGGTCTTTAAAGTTTTATGAAAATACATTAATGGCCAAAGGCTCATATTAGTCTGTCCATGGTAGTAGTTGGTAAGGGCGTTTGTCCACTGATCCGAAGGTTGGCGGTTTGAATCCTGCTCTTGACATAAAAAAAAAAAAAAAATCATTGGTTGAGCAGTCAGATCCACTGGCCCACACCACAGGCTGGTGGTGTGTGTCCTTGGGCAAGACACTTAATCCCCTTTGTCCACAGAGTCTGTGCACACTGGTGAGTGGTTCCTTGTTGTAAAGTGCTTTGAGTGCTTTGTATAAAAATGTGACCATTTACCATGGAATAACTGCATCAAAACTAAAATTCAATAGGCTAAGGTGAATTCTGCAGTGAGGACACTGACACAAGCCTGGCAGGGAAGCAGATACCACTGTGGGCCCAGCACTGCTGAATCAAGCTTTCAAGAGTCTCTCTCAGACAAAGACTTCACACAGTTTGCACTGAACTTTGCAGGTGTTCAATGGGCTTATTCACATGATGTTTTTTTAACTCTAATTGAAACGTGTCTTCAGCATCAATAAAATATTTTTCTGTCAGTCAATGTCATGTTTTCTTTCATAAAACAAATGCATCTGCCTGTTGAATAAACGGGGTATTATATTTTAAAAATGTGTTACCTTCAGTACTTTAGCAGTAATGAGGGCCACAGTGACAAACACTACGGCACATTCAGACCCAGAATAAAAACACAATGTTCATTTATTTAAGCAGGTACCAACAGTTACTAACAGTTAAAGATTAACAGAATGATTCATTTGTGTGAAGTTTCAGTTGAAGTGACAGTTGAAGAGTCTGTGTTTGACCCAATTTGCTGGGTTCTTTGAGGCGATTTGACCCAGAATGTGGTAAACCAGAAAAAGGCAAGAAAATGTCTCATAACATTTAACATGCCATTTAAATGACCCAACTTTAACCCAACCTGTTGACCCAGAGTTTGGGTTAAGAAAAACAACCCAACTCTGAAAATAACCCCAAAAAATGACCCAACGGCCCTAACCCAGCAGCTGGGTAGAAAAAATAACCCAGCATTGTTTACAGAGAAAGTTTTATGTGTAGGCTATAATTTTAAATCAAACCCACATTCTAAAGGCTGATCTTAAGCCTCATCCACATAGACACAAAACAAACTGCACAGGGCAGAAGTGAAAGGCTGTGACAGACAGTGACCACTAGGTGGAGCACTTGTGGCATGTGTTTAAGACCAGGGTGTCAAAGCAAAGCCTGTTTGGCATCACACTGTACAGACTGGATAGGCATAGGATAGGCCTGTATTTTATATTTCCAAACATAGCCTGTATTTGCTTAATGAGTTTCAGAGTGTTGAAAATGTAACACGGGACAGTGTTACATTTTCAACACTCTGAAACTCATGACACTGCAAGGAAATAATTGTACAACTGATGAAAACAGCCAGTGGACATGAAATGTACCTTTTTTGTAAACTGAGTTCAAATGTAAGTTTTTTATTTTCACTGGGGGTTTAGTGGAGAATATGTTACTAGTTTACTATTCAAACATTTAAATGTTATAATGTTAAATGTTAAATATCTGTATTGACGTGTCTGTAACAAAAACAGTCTGATTAATTCTGAGTCTCTGCAGGTGAAGGTCAGCTCTAGTGAAAGAAGTGCGCATCACTGAAGCTTCTGTCACAGTTTTATAGCTTCATCAGCATCTCAAATGTCCAGTCACGCTCAGTAATAAACAAAAAAACACAAAAACATGACACAATATGTCCCAGCCAGGAGAAGGACCCCCGGGCTCCGATGGAAAGGAAAGGGCTTCAGCGTCTTGGGGCTCACACCGTCTACCAGCCTGGTGTCACAGAGGAACCATGATGGTGGGCCTGGCACGCAGCTTTAGCAGGTCCTATTTCACCACTGACAACGCTAAAGTCCTGTCTTTAGCAGTAATAAGCCTCCTCCTGGTCTGTCACTCAGCATCTCATTATTTCAGTGGTGAGTGTGTGTGTGTCCTTCAGCAGAGCCCTTCTACAGGCCTACACTCCTGTCCTCACTGTGTCCCTCAGACTCCTGTCAGAGGCTCCTGTCCATGGGACGGTTCCTGGGGAACAGTGTGTGGCAGCCTGATGGCTGCATGATGCACAGGTACAGCAGCAGGTGAGTGTTTGGCATGGACCTGATGCAGGTCTGGGAGCATCTCCCCCACAGCTGCAGCTCAGCTCCTGGTGCTCTGTCCTGTCTCATGTTTGGTGTCTGGGCCTCGTCTGTCCTCTGGACCCCGTGTCCTGGTGTGTCATGTTCTTTTGCTGTGTGTTGATTTGGGTAAGACTGTCTTTGTGATGTTTGGCTGTGTGGATTATGGTCGTAATGACTGTAAAAGCATTTTTTTGTCTGAAATGTGCTTTATAAATAAAATTTGCTTTGTCTCCTCTGCCCTTCACAGGGAGGCCAGCACCTGCCTTGATGGAAGGAAGGTCGTCTTTATTGGGGACTCCCGGATTTGGCATCTGTTTTTGTCTTTCGTTAATATAATAGGATATTACAAACCCCCCCGGGTAAGAGGAACACAGAAGTGGACTTGACTCTTCTATACTCACTGTTAACTTTCTGTACTTGTGTGTCTTGGAAGAGGTATGCAGATCTCTTTTTTACAGACAACAGCTCCTCAGCTCAAGTGGTGAGTTTTTTCTGAAATCTTGTGTTCTTCAAACATAAAACAATAAAGTGACAAAACTGTGTTTGTGCAGCACTTCCTGTGGAGCCCGAGGCCAGATAATGACATGAGGAAGTGTTTAATTACACTGCTTAATGTGAGTACAATGACTTTACACAGTTCTGTTTGTCACTAACCTGAGCCTCACAACGTTCCCAAAGCCGCAGAGATGGACATGGATGCACGTGGAGCCAAACGAGTGGTTGATTTGAAGAATTTTTCCTTTTTTTTGCATTGGACATTTACATTTAATGCCATCCCAGTTAACCAAGGGAACTGCACACTATCCCCGCAGATTCCCCAGCTGACAGGACAGAGACAAATAAATCATATTATTGCATTTATTAATACATATTCCTCAAATGCACATACTTTGAGGTCATTCATTATAGGGGCAGCATCTTCCTGCATTCACTCTCGTCTCGTCCACTCTCAGGACACCTACAGTCCCTTTGAAGAACTTCTAACACATACTGATACATAATCTACAAGAAGGGAAACCCCCATACCACAGATAAAAACAACATTAGCATTAGCTTATCATTTCTTACTTTATAATCAGATGGCCTTGCCACAGTGCAATGCTTATGTCATTTGTTTGTGCATAAACGCTGGCTACCCTCACCTCTTCCTGTGGTTCTCGTTGTTGCAGGCCACAGAAAAGCCTGATGTCCTGATCATTGGAGCTGCTGCAGTAGGTCTGACATTCTGCTGAATCCTGTGGTAACATGTGTCTTAATGGAACCCGTGTCTTCTTTAACCAGTGGGTCATCGGAGCTGCCCAGGGAAATGCAAAAGGGCTGTACCAGTACAAAATGGACCTGAAGTCCATGTCTGCGTCTCTGGAGAGCCTGGCCAAGCACGCAGAGGTCTACTGGCACATTCAAGGTCAGCGTGTGTTATTACTAATCCTGCACAGCAAGATGGAGTCGTGCGCTCAGCTGTGCGGTTAACTGAGTGGAACTTCAGCCTGTTTTAGCATCAGTACGGACTATTTAAACCTTCACAGGTTTTGTGCATTTGTGGACAGAGAAGATTTCTCTCAACTGTATGTAACAAAAATTTGATTTTTCGTCTTGTTCCTCTGTTATGATACTTCGACCAATCAGATTCAAATATTGATAAATGTGTAGAATTTATATTATTACACCAAACAAGTACAAAACATTTAGAGTTTTTTTTTATATATATATATTTTGAATTTTACATTTGTGGTTTGAAAACTGTAGAAAAATGTGTTTTGAGTTTTCCATCATTTAATATTTGTAAGGAGGAAACAGGTCTGTGCATAAACTGGTGTCAAGCCTCATTCTCTGTATTGTCATTATGGCAGATTTTTTCTTGTTTCATAAATTTGATGTTTTTATTGTTTTGTTTTTTGCTGTAGAGCCAGTGCCATGGTCAGCATTAAATGATTTTAGGAAGAAGATAACCAACGAACAGATAGATCTGTACAACGACGCCGCAGTCGAGGTTTTCAGAATAGGAATCTCCAGGATCAAGTCGTTTGGAGTGACCCGTCAGGTCGCTCTGCAGAACATCAGTGAAATTGACGATGGTCTCATTATGACTGCCAGAGTCTGGGACTTGGTGAGTAGTGTCTGCTGCTCCCTGCAGCTTTACTCTGAGGAGGAAAGAATCCACTGAGAGGTCTGAGCTGAGGACAGGACCGGGCCTGTGCTGCTGCACGGTTAGACTGTGGGTTTGTGTTGAGTTTCTGATCTAAAGCATTGGAAAATGAGAGAGCCTTGAGCTGCGTCAAAATGTCGTTGGACGCCTCTGGTTGGACGCCTTTACATTTGAGGCTGACCCGTCCAGGGCATCCGTGTCCATCTGTGAGTGTCCGTCAATGAGTGCAAACTTTACATGTGAACTCCGCCCTGACGCCGCGGTCTGAACGCAGCTTCAGAGTGTGACTAACCTGCATGTGTGTTCTCAGGGGGCCATGGCCCTAATGAACAGTCTGTGTAACAAAGTGATCCGGCCCATTGACGGTTCCTGCTGCCAGAACACGCCGCCGCTCACTTTTCTCCAGAAGATGGCGCTGTGTTTGTTTGTAGCTTCGACTCTACTTTTCCTGCTGTTCCATTTTCTGAGGAAACGGCCCCATCGGCGGCCCGTGGCCCCTGACCTGGAGAGTTTAGAAGAGAAGAAGCCCGCTACAGCCCCCGGGCCCCTGGGGGCCGAGGCGGTGTGCGGGGCCCTGTGCAGAATGGGGCTCATCATGGTCTACTTCTACCTATGTGACAGAGCAGATGTGTTTATGAAGGAACAGAAATGCTACAGTCACTCTGCCTTCTTCATCCCTCTTATCAATGTGTTTGTGCTGGGAGTGTTCTGCAGCGAGAGCACCAAAGAGGTGAGCGCAGCCCTGTGTCCTCCTGCACATGTGGCTGCTTTTCTCTGGAGTCTGTGCACACGCCCTGGTTCCTCTGACACACACTGACTCTGTGTGCTGTGTTCCAGAGCCGTGTGCTGAACAGGGAGCAGACAGATGAGTGGAAGGGCTGGATGCAGTTGGTCATTCTCATCTATCATGTTTCAGGAGCTAGTGCTGTGAGTCCTCCTCTCTTTCCTCTGTGTAGTCTCAAAGCAGGAGCTGATTCTTCTTGTGTGTCTGTCAGTTCATTCCGGTCTACATGCACGTGCGTGTGCTGGTGGCGGCCTATCTCTTCCAAACAGGCTACGGACACTTCTCCTTCTTCTGGCTCAAAGGGGACTTTGGCCTGTACAGAGTGTGCCAGGTGAGTGCAGGTTCCACAGCCTCCATGCTTTGTGCTCCCACAGCACCAGTGTGACCGTGCTTGTGCTGCAGGTTCTATTCCGCCTCAACTTCCTGGTGCTGGTGTTGTGTGCGGTGATGGACAGGCCGTACCAGTTCTATTACTTCGTTCCTCTTGTCTCGTTCTGGT
This sequence comes from Taenioides sp. WSHXM2023, assembly GCA_029959045.1. Classification (NCBI taxonomy): domain Eukaryota; kingdom Metazoa; phylum Chordata; class Actinopteri; order Gobiiformes; family Gobiidae; genus Taenioides; species Taenioides sp. WSHXM2023. The sequence continues at coordinate 30,871,434 of CM057097.1, read as the reverse complement.
TTGTGATCATCTACAGCGCACTGGCCGCATGGCCTCAGATTGTGCAGAAGAAAGCCAGCAGTAGGTGTCCCTAAGCACTTTACTGTTCCAAACGTGCCCGTGGTGCTCCCTCACATGTGTTCTTCTCTCTGTGTGAACAGACAGTGCCCTGTGGTACTTGGGAATCCTGCTCAAGTTAGTGGGCCTCCTGCTGCTCATTTGCCTCTTTGCCTATTCACAGGTAACAGCACACTCCCTCCAGAGGTCCTCAACACTGTTGGAAAGCTGTTGAGTGTCATGTAACTGTTCCAATGTGCAGGGCGTGTTTGAGAGCACCTTCACAGCGTGGCCACTTTCGGAGCTCTTTGAACTCAATGGCAACATTCGCGAGTGGTGGTTCCGCTGGAGACTGGACCGGTTTGTAAGTGCGCTGGTGCCATAGCTCCACGACTGCTCTGTTCCAGTAGATTTGGATGTGAGTGCTCATGTGTTTGCAGGCCGTGGTACAGGGGATGGTGTTTGCCTTCCTCTATCTGCTCCTTCAGAAGAAGCAGGTGCTGTCGGAGACTAGAGGAGAAGCTCTGTTCTCAGCTAAAGTCTCCCTGCCCCTGCTGCTCCTGTCTGGACTCTCTTTCATTGTAAGTGTTAGACTCTTGCTGTAGTTCATTCTGTATGAAGACCTGACACACTAGTGCTCCTCAGAGCAAAGTGAAGGTTTCCTAACATCTTGTGTCCTCTTTACTTTAGACATACTCGGTGTGGGCCAGCAACTGCCAAACCAAAGCCCAGTGCAACGAGATGCACCCCTACATCTCCGTGCTCCCGGTAGGTGATATTGGCCTTCAAACAGAGTAGAGATGATATTACTGATTTCATCTTTATTTGTCCTCTGAGGCCACTGTAGTTGTCATATTGCACATATCCATTTAAATAGTCAACAGGGTAAAGTTTGTGCTGACGTCTCTGTGATGCTCCTGTGTCTCCTCAGATTCTGGCCTTCATCCTCATCAGGAACATTCCTGGCTTTGCCCGCTCCATCTACAGCTCCTTTTTTGCCTGGTTTGGGAAAATCTCTTTGGAGGTAAGATCCAGAGTCTCAGTCTGAAGTATAAAGAAGAAGAAGTATAGAAGTATAAAACTAACCCCAAAATGTGCTGTGTGCCCAGCTGTTCATCTGTCAGTACCACATCTGGCTGGCAGCAGACACCAAGGGCATCTTAGTGCTCATCCCTGGAAACCCCTCCCTCAACATCCTGGTCAGTAGCTTCATCTTTGTGTGTGTGGCTCATGAGATCTCCCTCATCACCAACCTCCTGGCCCAGCTGCTCATTCCTAAAGACACTGTGGCTCTGCTGAAGAGGCTGGGGGCTGTGGGGCTCCTCTCTCTGCTGCTGGGGGCGCTGGTCTTCATGCAGGACATTAAGCGATGATCTTATTGTTTTTTATTTGTTTTATTTGTTCATTTTTATTTAATTTATTAAAGTCTAAAAAGACAAACATACAAGTAATGTGTGTTGTGTACCTGCCCAAGGACTGCAGATGGAAAGTAGCTTCAAGTTAAATCTGGCACAGAGCATCTTTTCTCTTTGAGATTAATATTTTCTGTGCACTGTTACTGTTGTTTTTAATAAATATGAATGAAAAGGAGCAGAAGGAAAAGTAATCTTAAGTTTTCTTCTTTCTTTTTTGTACTGGTTTTTATGTGTTTCTAAAATGCCATTATTGTACTTGATTCTTTGATTTCTTTGTCAAGACTCTTCCTTCGAACTCTGATCAAACCCACTGCGATCCGTCTGTGGGCTGATCATTTCCCTCCCACAGAGGAGCCGGTCAGTCCTTATTGGATGGAACCGCTGAAGCCTTCTTGTAGGTATAGGTGTGGTCAAACCTCTGTGGACTTCTGCATCCCCCAGTGAGCCGTGCATCTGAACGGGCTTCAGTTTGTACCCCACACCAACACCTGTAAACAGCTGTAAACCATTAAGACGCTCCTGGACGCTCCTGCTCCTCCTGAATGTTTGATTCAAAATGAGCTGGTCTGAGCTCACACAGGATGGAAAAGCCGTCTGGTTTCTTTTAGCTTTTTCAGTCAGTTCAAATGTACATCATCAAGTTAATAATTATTTTCCCATAGGCTCATTAAAATGGAATATTGTGTCGCAGGTCCATTACGCACAGCGCAGAGATTTGCACGTTTTTATATTACATGCTTTTATTTTGAAATGTGTTTTTACTGTGTGTTTTCCTTCCTGTGTTTAACCACCTGAAGACCTGACAAACTTCCTCCTTTAACCAATGAACTGAGAGTGTGTGTGTGTGTGTGTGTGTGTGTGTGTGTGCGTGTGTGTGTGTGTGTGTGTGTGTGTGTGAGTGCATGTGTGTGCGTGCGTTTGTGTGTGTCCAGACTCGGCGTTCCATTTGAAGGATTACAGCTGACAGAGACCATCAGGGAAAAGGGGCGGGGCTGTGTACCTGTGTGAATTAAAGCTGGTGCACAAACTGTGACTGAAGCAGAGCTCCTCACTCTGAAGCTACACGAGTTTACAGTTGTGTTTATCATCGCTGTGTAGATTCCACCAAGCGCTCCAGGTGTGGTTGCGGGTGTAGTTGTGGGTGTAGGTGTGGTTGCAGTTGTGTTTGCAGGTGTGGTTGCGGTTGTGGTTGTGGGTGTGGTTGCGGTTGTGGTTGCGGTTGTGGGTGTGGTTGCGATTGTGGGTGTGGTTGCGGGTGTGGTTGCGGTTGCGGGTGTGGTTGTGAGTGTGGTTGTGAGTGTGGTTGCGGTTGCGGGTGTGGTTGCGGGTGTGGCTGCGGTTGTGGTTGCGGGTGTGGTTGCGGTTGTGAGTGTGGTTGCGGGTGTGGTTGCGGTTGTGGGTGTGGTTGCGGTTGTGGGCGTGGTTGCGGTTGTGGGTGTGGTTGCGGGTGTGGTTGCGGTTGTGGGTGTGGTTGCGGGTGTGGTTGCGGTTGTGGTTGCTGTTGTGGTTGCGGGTGTGGTTGTGGTTGCGGTTGTGGTTGTGGTTGTGAGTGTGGTTGTGGGTGTGGTTGCGGGTGTGGTTGCAGTTGTGGGAGTGGTTGTGGGTGTGGTTGCGGGTGTGGTTGCGATTGTAGGTGTGGTTGTGGGTGCGGGTGTGGTTGCGATTGTGGGTGTGGTTGTGGGTGCGGGTGTGGTTGCGGTTGTGGGTGTGGTTGCGGAGTATGCGCTGTGCCACGTCACATATTTAGATTTCACCGTTTCCTTTTATCATTTTGAAAACTGTTCTGTAAAATAAACTGTAAAATAAACTTAAACCTGTCGTGGCCTTTGCTGCATAAACAGGATAAAATAATGTTTCCAAAATGCAAAAAGGATTCAAACATAAAATCTTTATTATGAAGACGGTGATTATTTACATTTACGTCTCGAACACAGGAGTCACTTATGGAAGCCGTGGACACACATGGAACAGGAAACGGCTGCAGGGATCACAGGTCCAGAGCTTCAGCCACCTTCCTCTCCTCAGGAATACCATTTACCTGAAACATACACAGGTCCATGAACGCCCCACGCCACCACGTACCGTCACCGCACCGTCACCGTACCACCACGCACCGTCACCGCACCACCACGCACCGTCACCGCACCGTCACCGCACCACCACACACCGTCACCGCACCACCACGCACCGTCAACGCACTGTCAACGCACCGTCACCGCACAGTCAACGCACCGTCACCGCACCGTCACCGCACCACCACGCACCGTCAACGCACCGTCAATGCACAGTCAACGCACCGTCACCGTACCGTCACGTACCGTCACCGTACCATCACCGTACCGTCACCGCACCGTCACCGCACCACCACGCACCGTCACCGCACCGTCAACGCACAGTCAACGCACCGTCACCGTACCGTCACCGCACCGTCACCGCACCGTCACCGTACCACCACGCACCGTCACCGCACCACCACGCACCGTCACCGCACCACCACGCACCGTCACCGCACCACCACGCACTGCACTACCACGCACTGCACTACCACGCACTGCACTCACAGACTGTGTAAAGAAGTGGACTAAGGGAGTGAGACGTCTCTCGCAGCGTTCGGCTCCAAATGAAGCTCATTGAGGCTAGCAGTTACAGGGCAAATCTGGAGCACAGTTCCACATTAGGAAAAGGAATTTATTAACTGACAAAATAGAGGAATAAAAACCCCAGAATCATGTAGAGCGAGTTATAAAAACATTTAAGACCAAAATGACGAGGCCACAGCAGCAGCTACAGAGAGCGGAGGTGACAGTTTCTCAGTGTAAGTTAAACGGAGCCAGAGTCGATGGATCGAGAATAAAAACTGGATAAGCCCCAGGTACTGCAGCTCCCAGGAGCAATGCATTTTGGGAATTCAAACTGCCTGTGTTCTGACAGGGCATCCGGCTTTCACAAAGATCAGATTTTGTAGGATTCTTTTCTATTTTCACAACATAAACTTTTTAAAATGTTTAAATCCTCAAAGCTCCTAAAAGTGATCTTTGTCAGACTGAGCCTCGCCGCTGGTCCAAACGCTCCACACTGCACTCTGATTGGTCCAAACGCTCCACGCCACGCTCTGATTGGTCCAAACGCTCCACGCCGCGCTCTGATTGGTCCAAACGCTCCACGCCGTGCTCTGATTGGTCCGTGCACGTTACAGACGTCACACGGTGGGAGGAGTTCGCCCGGATTGAGGAAATAAATGTGGAAAAGAAAATTATTTTTGTGCCCATGAGCCAATGAGCCCAGGCCCCTGAAAACAACACGACGCCATCTTGAGTTCAGCTTCAGGTTTGATTAGAGTTCTATGAGCCAGAGTCGATGGAGCCGGAAGAGCCCCCATGCTCACTTCCTGTTTGGAATGCGGGGGCTAGCGCGTTAGCTCTGTCTGTATATAAACAGTCTCTGAGTGCAGTGCCCTGGTCACACGCTGCACCTACCTCCAGTCGTCGGAATGTGGACATGACATAAGTGTCTCCTTGGGCAGCAGTAAAGAGAACAGGGGTTAGTGCAGGACTCACACGAGGCCACCAGGGGGCGCAGCACATACTGCATGTGTATGTACGCTCAAACAACAGGGAGAGTTTGACAGTTTTAATAAGAAGCTCTTATTACAGACGTGGGTAGAGTAGACAAAATTTAACTAACCCTTTATTATTAGTCTGTCTACATCTCCAAAGCTCCAAACGCTCTGTTCCACCTTGTGATGTCATCAAGTGGTAGTTTTCAAGTGAACAGCTCCTTTTACCTTTAGTTCAGTAGAGATTGAAATGGTCCAAATGATTCTAGTGAAGGTGTGTGGAGTTTAAAAACACAGTGGAGCACTTCCTGTATCACCACATGATGACATCACAAGGTGGAACAGAGTGTTTTCAGTTTGAGAGAAGAACTCGTGTTAAATCTGCAGGTTTGTGTGTCAAACATGTGAATGAAACAAACACAACTCCAGGTGTGACGAGGAAACGACATTAGGACAGAGCAGAGGATCATGGGACATTTAAAAGATGAAACAGTTGTTTATGAAACGTCACGCAGACGGAGGAACAGCTCAGACCGACACCGACACCAACACCAACACCAACACCGGAGAGACGGAAGGAAGACAGAGAGGAGAGAGGAGAGGAGGGCAAAGAGAGAGACAAAGATTTTAACTTCATGGGTTCCTTCATGGGTTTAGAGACGGAGACAGAGACGGAGACAGAGACAGGGACGGAAACAGGGACACACCTGTCTGCCGTGGCTGGGGGATGGTGATCTGGTTCTGCAGGTTCCTGAAACAGAACAGAGGCTTTAGAACAGGCTCCACACACACACACACATTTTTGTGTATTTAAGGAGAATTGTCGTGTGGAGCATGGGGGACGTAGACTTGTGGGCGGAGCCTCGTACAGACTCGTACTGTGGGAGCCTGGGGGACGTAGACTTGTGGGCGGAGCCTCGTACAGACTCGTACTGTGGGAGCCTGGGGGACGTAGACTTGTGGGCGGAGCCTCGTACAGACTCGTACTGTGGGAGCCTGGAGGATGTAGACTTGTGGGCGGAGCCTCGTACAGACTCGTACTGTGGGAGCCTGGGAGACGTAGACTTGTGGGCGAAGCCTCGTATTGCTAACTGTAAGGAGGATGTGAACAGGGCCCGGGAGAGATCTCTAGATGACTCAGACATGTATGGATGACTGTAGAACCTCTTCAGGCAGGTTTCTATTGAAAACATTCGATGTCAGTCAGAGGTTGGAGATGTTTTCTGGTTGTTCTTGAAAGTGTCTGAGATTCCAGCCCCAGGTCCCTGTGGCTCATGTTCATTTACTCAGAGCAGCAGGTTTGACCTGTGGTGGAGCTCAGAGCGACGCTCATGTCTGTGCCTGGACGAGGGGCACGAGGGGCATGAGGGGGGCTTACGTCTGCGTCTGCACGAGGGGCACGAGAGGCACGAGGGGCATGAGGGGCACGAGGGGTATGAGGGGCATGAGGGGGGCTTACGTCTGCGTCTGCACGAGGGGCATGAGGGGCATGAGGGGGGCTTACGTCTGCGTCTGCACGAGGGGCATGAGGGGTATGAGGGGCACGAGGGGTATGAGGGGTATGAGGGGCACGAGGGGTATGAGGGGGGCTTACGTCTGCGTCTGCACGAGGGGCACGAGAGGCACGAGGGGCATGAGGGGCATGAGGGGCACGAGGGGTATGAGGGGCATGAGGGGGGCTTACGTCTGCGTCTGCACGAGGGGCACGAGAGGCACGAGGGGCATGAGGGGGGCTTACGTCTGCGTCTGCACGAGGGGCATGAGGGGTATGAGGGGCACGAGGGGTATGAGGGGTATGAGGGGCACGAGGGGTATGAGGGGGGCTTACGTCTGCGTCTGCACGAGGGGCATGAGGGGTATGAGGGGCACGAGGGGTATGAGGGGGGCTTACGTCTGCGTCTGCACGAGGGGCATGAGGGGTATGAGGGGCACGAGGGGTATGAGGGGCACGAGGGGGGCTTACATCTGCGTCTGCACGAGGGGCACGAGGGGTATGAAGGGGGCTTACATCTGCGTCTGCACGAGGGGCACGAGGGGTATGAAGGGGGCTTACATCTGCGTCTGCACGAGGGGCATGAGGGGGACTCACGTCTGCATGAGGGGCACGAGAGGCATGAGGGGCACGAGGGGCACTCATGTCTGCGTCTGCACGAGGGGCATGAGGGGCACGAGAGGCACTCATGTCTGCGTCTACATGAGGGGCACGAGAGGCACTCACGTCTGCGTCTGCACGAGGGGCATGAGGGGCACGAGGGGCACGAGAGGCACTCATGTCTGCGTCTGCATGAGGGGCACGAGGGGCACTCATGTCTGCGTCTGCATGAGGGGCACGAGGGGCACTCACGTCTGCGTCTGCATGAGGGGCACTAGGGGCACGAGGGGCACTCACGTCTGCGTCTGCACTAGGGGCATGAGGGGCACGAGGGGCACTCACGTCTGCGTCTGCATGAGGGGCACGAGGGGCACTCACGTCTGCGTCTGCATGAGGGGCACGAGGGGCACTCACGTCTGCGTCTGCATGAGGGGCACGAGGGGCACTCACGTCTGCGTCTGCATGAGGGGCATGAGGGGCACGAGGGGCACGAGAGGCACTCACGTCTGCGTCTGCATGAGGGGCACGAGGGGCACTCACGTCTGCGTCTGCATGAGGGGCACGAGGGGCACTCACGTCTGCGTCTGCATGAGGGGCACGAGGGGCACTCACGTCTGCGTCTGCATGAGGGGCACGAGGGGCACTCACGTCTGCGTCTGCATGAGGGGCATGAGGGGCACGAGGGGCACGAGAGGCACTCACGTCTGCGTCTGCATGAGGGGCACGAGGGGCACTCACGTCTGCGTCTGCATGAGGGGCACGAGGGGCACTCACGTCTGCGTCTGCATGAGGGGCATGAGGGGCACGAGGGGCACGAGAGGCACTCACGTCTGCGTCTGCATGAGGGGCACGAGGGGCACTCACGTCTGCGTCTGCATGAGGGGCATGAGGGGCACGAGGGGCACTCACGTCTGCGTCTGCATGAGGGGCATGAGGGGCACGAGGGGCACGAGAGGCACTCACGTCTGCGTCTGCATGAGGGGCACGAGGGGCACTCACGTCTGCGTCTGCATGAGGGGCACGAGGGGCACTCACGTCTGCGTCTGCATGAGGGGCACGAGGGGCACTCACGTCTGCGTCTGCATGAGGGGCACGAGGGGCACTCACGTCTGTGTCTGCATGAGGGGCACGAGGGGCACTCACGTCTGCGTCTGCATGAGGGGCATGCTGGTGGTCTCGTAGCTGTCCGGGTGCAGGGGGGGCACCACCTCTCCGCTCACGGGGTTAAACACGGGCAGAGTGGACAGGGGCCAGGAGATCTCCCGGTTCTTGGACAGGCTCCTCAGCTCTTTGGATGACTTCTGGATGGAGCTGTGCTGGACCAGCTGGATACTGCGTCACAAACAGTCACAGAAAAGGACGTAAACGCAGAATCATTTTTCACAAGACACGAGGACGCCGCCGTCACGTCACGCAAAGAACACGACAACAGCTCAGAACGACATCTCTACGTCAGGCCGAAAGAGAAAGAAAGAATAAAGATCTGGGCTTAACATGAGCTGACCTGCAGAGTGCACCCTCAAGTCACGGTTTTTAAGTATTTTTCCAGTCAATACAATGACGTCTACATTCTACTGAGAGACACTAATGTTTCGTCTCCATGGCGACAGTCTGTCCCCATAACACATTCTGAAGCCCGATATCCGGCGACAGAGAAATCCTGTGATAAACGATAAAACTGAAACGACTTCATGCCTCTGACGCAATGACAACGAAGTCAAATAATCCCAGTTTTGCATTTTAAATAAAGACAAATGTAAATAACAGAATGAACCAATAATGAGCCACAAAAGTCACTCATTTCACGTTTACAGCTCAAATGTTTCTGTATCAAAACAAAAATCTCCAACTTTTACAAAGAAACTACATGTGATAAATATACTGCCCATAAAACATGTGATATATACTGAGGTCAGTGTAGTAATTACTGTGACAGGCCTAGTCTTTTCTAAAATGTTCCACAGTATGACATTAATTTTGTCCATCCAGGCCAAGTTACAGGTCAGATCTATGGATCCTAAAAAAGTCCCATTTTCAGGACAGAGCAGAACCTTTCCTGAATGTGTTTAGAACGAACTGGAACTGGACCTGAACAAGAATAAGAGCACAGAGACTAGAATACGCCCATGGACCTGGTTTAGACCTGGTTTAGACCTGGTTTAGACCTGGTTTAGACCTGGTTTAGACCTGGACCACTGAGGGATTCCACAGACATAAGGACACATAAATGGTAGAAAAAAAAGTTCTACCATTTAATGTGGAAAATCACTGGATATTGTCTTCTAAATAATAAGCCACAGCTGCCCGGGACAGACTGTGTGTACATGGCTGCCACACACACCTTTGCCCTCTCTAAGCAGGTGTGGTGAGGTGTCCTGTCTTTACCCAACAGCAGTGTGGACCCCGCTCTACCACTGAAGTCATAGGACTACTTTAAATGTCCCGTATTACACTGTTTTCTGTCCTAATGTCGTTTCCTCGTCACACCTGGAGTTGTGTTTGTTTCATTCACATGTTTAACACACAAACCTGCAGATTTAACACAAGTTCTTCTCTCAGACTGAAAACACTCTGTTCCACCTTGTGATGTCATCATGTGGTGATACAGGAAGTGCTCCACTATGTTTTTAAACTCCACACACCTTCACTAGAATCATTTGGATCATTTCAGTCTCTACTGAACTAAAGCTAAAAGGAGCTGTTCACTTGGAAACTACCACTTGATGACATCACAAGGTGGAACAGAGCGTTTGGAGCTTTGGAGATGTAGACAGACTAATAATAAAGAGTTCCTCAAACATGTGAATGAAACAAACACAACTCCAGGTGTTTTTGAGGAGGAAACAGCGTGAGAACACGACTTAAATCAGCTCAGAAGAGTCTGTTTTGTGTGATACGGGAGCTTTAAATCGTTAGTTCGACTTGTATAAATAAAATATTAGAATAAAGTGAACAGTTGTGCGTTGTCAGTGAACAGTTGTGCGTTGTCAGTGTACAGTTGTGCGTTGTCAGTGAACAGTTGTGCGTTGTCAGTGAACAGTTGTGCGTTGTCAGTGAACAGTTGTGCGTTGTCAGTGAACAGTTGTGTGTTGTCACTGGCCTCTCGTCAGGTTTAGGGTTAGATTTGGAGCAGCCTGTGGATAGAGGGATGACTGCAGCTGAATGATGAAATGATGGGAGATGAGATGGAGAAGAGGAGTGAGTGACAGAGGAGACTTACTCTGGGGTTTGCATGTTTCGTTTGACCCTGGGGACAAAACAAAATGGATGAATTAAACAGTGACAGAAACACAGACAGTGAGGTGGACATGGACATGACTCACGGCTCTGAGGCTCCACTGCTCTGACTCTACTCACACTTTGCACTGACATCACACTGGGGGGTTCTGCATGTATGTATATGGCGGAGGGTTCAGCGGTTACCATGGTGACACAATGCACACGTTAGCAAACACTGACAAATATGTTTTACAATAGTCTGAAACTCAAGAAAAAATCTCAAAGTGATTTAAAGAGCACATTTTCATTTTCCTGTGATCTGTCCGAGCGTTCGGGGTCCTGTTTAGGAGTTTAATTTTCAACTAAAAGGTGAGAACGACTAACCGAAAAAACTGTTGATTTATGCAAACGCTAATGCTAATGTTAATGCTAATGCTAGCTTGTGACTGTGACGTTATTTGAGAGGGACTTGTTTAACAGCATAGATCACCTGTTAAAGTTCAGATAAGTCCGTTTTTTCTGGTCAGATTGGGTGAAAACTAAGCTTCAGACGGAGCAGTGCCTACAGTTAGCATCACACCCCCAGGGAATGTTGATAACATCAGCTGCAAAGTGTCAGTTCTAAATTCTTTCTTATCGCCGTGTGAAAACTGCTGAATAAAACAAACTTGCACATGTGTGGTGTCTGTTTGTGACCAGATCACAACACCATCGTCTGACCGACTGGAGTTTCCTCGTCACAAACACCTGGAGTTGTGTTTGTTTCATTCACATGTTTCACACACAAACCTGCAGATTTAACACAAGTTCTTCTCTCAGACTGAAAACACTCTGTTCCACCTTGTGATGTCATCATGTGGTGATACAGGAAGTGCTCCACTGTGTTTTTAAACTCCACACACCTTCACTAGAATCATTTGGATCATTTCAGTCCTGGAATTGTCGATCTCGACTGAACTAAAGGTAAAAGGAGCTGTTCACTTGAAAACTACCACTTGATGACATCACAAGGTGGAACAGAGCGTTTGGAGCTTTGGAGATGTAGACAGACTAATAATAAAGAGTTCCTCAAACATGTGAATGAAACAAACACAACTCCAGGTGTGTTTTTGAGGAGGTCAGAGCATTTACACATGGCTTAAATCAGCTCAGTTTTGTGTAACACAGAATCCTGTTTTAAATAAATGTGATGTGGATCCTGCGATGGCGACGGGAAACTGCTGCTTTTAATCCCAATTCTTTTAAACGTGTGTTTAGCCTGGACCAGGGATCAGAGGAGAGGGTCTGCGGGTCGGGGGTCTGTGGCGCAGGTCGGGGGTCTGTGGCGCAGGTCGGGGGGCTGTGGCGCAGGTCGGGGGGCTGTGGCGCAGGTCGGGGGTCTGTGGCGCAGGTCGGGGTTGGGGGTCTGTGGTGCAGGTCGGGGGGCTGTGGCGCAGGTCGGGGGGCTGTGGCGCAGGTCGGGGGTCTGTGGCGCAGGTCGGGGTTGGGGGGCTGTGGCGCAGGTCGGGGGGCTGTGGCGCAGGTTGGGGGTCTGTGGCGCAGGTCGGGGGTCTGTGACGCAGGTCGGGGGGTCTGTGGCGCAGGTCGTGGGGTCTGTGGCGCAGGTCGGGGGTCTGTGGCGCAGGTCGGGGTTGGGGGTCTGTGGTGCAGGTTGGGGGTCTGTGGTGCAGGTCGGGGTTGGGGGTCTGTGGTGCAGGTCGGGGGTCTGTGGTGCAGGTCGGGGGTCTGTGGCGCAGGTTGGGGTTGGGGGTCTGTGGTGCAGGTCGGGGTTGGGGGTCTGTGGTGCAGGTTGGGGGTCTGTGGCGCAGGTCGGGGTTGGGGGTCTGTGGTGCAGGTCGGGGGTCTGTGGTGCAGGTCGGGGGTCTGTGGCGCGGGTCGGGGGTCTGTGGCGCAGGTCGGGGTTGGGGGTCTGTGGTGCAGGTCGGGGGTCTGTGGCGCAGGTCGGGGGTCTGTGGCGCAGGTCGTGGGGTCTGTGGTGCAGGTCGTGGGGTCTGTGGTGCAGGTCGGGGGGTCTGTGGCGCAGGTTGGGGTTGGGGGTCTGTGGTGCAGGTCGGGGGGTCTGTGGTGCAGGTCGGGGGGTCTGTGGCGCAGGTCGGGGGGTCTGTGGCGCAGGTCGGGGGGTCTGTGGCGCAGGTCGGGGGTCTGTGGCGCAGGTCGGGGGTCTGTGGCGCAGGTCGGGGGGTCTGTGGCGCAGGTCGGGGGTCTGTGGCGCAGGTTGGGGTTGGGGGGCTGTGGTACAGGTCGGGGGTCTGTGGCGCAGGTTGGGGGGCTGTGGTGCAGGTCGGGGGGTCTGTGGCGCAGGTCGGGGGTCTGTGGCGCAGGTCGGGGTTGGGGTTCTGTGGTGCAGGTCGGGGGGTCTGTGGCGCAGGTCGGGGGTCTGTGGCGCAGGTCGGGGTTGGGGTTCTGTGGTGCAGGTTGGGGGTCTGTGGCGCAGGTCGGGGGTCTGTGGCGCAGGTCGGGGGTCTGTGGCGCAGGTCGGGGGGTCTGTGGCGCAGGTCGGGGGGTCTGTGGCGCAGGTCGGGGGTCTGTGGCGCAGGTCGGGGTCGGGGGTCTGTGGTGCAGGTCGGGGGTCTGTGGCGCAGGTCGGGGGGTCTGTGGCGCAGGTCGGGGCGTCTGTGGCGCAGGTCGTGGGGTCTGTGGTGCAGGTCGGGGGGTCTGTGGCGCAGTTTGGGGTTGGGGGGCTGTGGTGCAGGTCGGGGGGTCTGTGGTGCAGGTCGGGGGGTCTGTGGCGCAGGTTGGGGGTCTGTGGCGCAGGTCGGGGGGTCTGTGGTGCAGGTCGGGGGTCTGTGGCGCAGGTCGGGGTTGGGGTTCTGTGGTGCAGGTCGGGGGTCTGTGGCGCAGGTCGGGGTTGGGGTTCTGTGGTGCAGGTCGGGGGTCTGTGGCGCAGGTCGGGGTTGGGGGTCTGTGGCGCAGGTCGGGGGGCTGTGGCGCAGGTCGGGGGTCTGTGGCGCAGGTCGGGGGTCTGTGGCGCAGGTCGGGGTTGGGGGTCTGTGGTGCAGGTCGGGGGGCTGTGGCGCAGGTCGGGGGGCTGTGGCGCAGGTCGGGGGTCTGTGGCGCAGGTCGGGGTTGGGGGGCTGTGGCGCAGGTCGGGGGGCTGTGGCGCAGGTTGGGGGTCTGTGGCGCAGGTCGGGGGTCTGTGACGCAGGTCGGGGGGTCTGTGGCGCAGGTCGTGGGGTCTGTGGCGCAGGTCGGGGGTCTGTGGCGCAGGTCGGGGTTGGGGGTCTGTGGTGCAGGTTGGGGGTCTGTGGTGCAGGTCGGGGTTGGGGGTCTGTGGTGCAGGTCGGGGGTCTGTGGTGCAGGTCGGGGGTCTGTGGCGCAGGTTGGGGTTGGGGGTCTGTGGTGCAGGTCGGGGTTGGGGGTCTGTGGTGCAGGTTGGGGGTCTGTGGCGCAGGTCGGGGTTGGGGGTCTGTGGTGCAGGTCGGGGGTCTGTGGTGCAGGTCGGGGGTCTGTGGCGCGGGTCGGGGGTCTGTGGCGCAGGTCGGGGTTGGGGGTCTGTGGTGCAGGTCGGGGGTCTGTGGCGCAGGTCGGGGGTCTGTGGCGCAGGTCGTGGGGTCTGTGGTGCAGGTCGTGGGGTCTGTGGTGCAGGTCGGGGGGTCTGTGGCGCAGGTTGGGGTTGGGGGTCTGTGGTGCAGGTCGGGGGTCTGTGGCGCAGGTCGGGGTTGGGGTTCTGTGGTGCAGGTCGGGGGGTCTGTGGCGCAGGTCGGGGGTCTGTGGCGCAGGTCGGGGTTGGGGTTCTGTGGTGCAGGTTGGGGGTCTGTGGCGCAGGTCGGGGGTCTGTGGCGCAGGTCGGGGGTCTGTGGCGCAGGTCGGGGGGTCTGTGGCGCAGGTCGGGGGGTCTGTGGCGCAGGTCGGGGGTCTGTGGCGCAGGTCGGGGTCGGGGGTCTGTGGTGCAGGTCGGGGGTCTGTGGCGCAGGTCGGGGGGTCTGTGGCGCAGGTCGGGGCGTCTGTGGCGCAGGTCGTGGGGTCTGTGGTGCAGGTCGGGGGGTCTGTGGCGCAGTTTGGGGTTGGGGGGCTGTGGTGCAGGTCGGGGGGTCTGTGGTGCAGGTCGGGGGGTCTGTGGCGCAGGTTGGGGGTCTGTGGCGCAGGTCGGGGGGTCTGTGGTGCAGGTCGGGGGTCTGTGGCGCAGGTCGGGGTTGGGGTTCTGTGGTGCAGGTCGGGGGTCTGTGGCGCAGGTCGGGGTTGGGGTTCTGTGGTGCAGGTCGGGGGTCTGTGGCGCAGGTCGGGGTTGGGGGTCTGTGGTGCAGGTCGGGGGGCTGTGGCGCAGGTCGGGGGGCTGGATGAGCACAGGTGTGATGGCAGCACTTACACCCCTTCCCTCCTGCAGCACATGGCGTACCCCAACACCACAAACAGCAGCAGGGCCACGGCCGCGGGCACCGCCAGCGTCACCACGAAGTCAGACAGGTAGTTCCGGCTCTTCAGGGCCTCGGACGGAGGGTTGTACTCCCCAAACTCGGGCAGGACCCCGGGACCAGGGTCCGGCCGGCTCACGTACACAGGGACCACTTTAGTGATGTCCACCTGGACACAAGGAAACGAGCGAAGGGTGAAAGGTCACAGAAGAACTCGTGTTCACTGAGGAACGAGACAGAGTCAAGACCCTTTTATTAGATCATGAAGAAGAAATGGCCAATGTCCTGTTCACCGCTCCACTCCCTGTGCACCTCACACCGCACACACCTCACACACCTCACACCGCACACACCTCAGAACGCACACACCTCACACACCTCACACCGCACACACCTCACACACCTCACACCGCACACACCTCAGAACGCACACACCTCACACACCTCACACCACACACCGCACACACCTCAGAACGCACACACCTCACACCGCACACACCTCAGAACGCACACACCTCACACCGCACACACCTCAGAACGCACACACCTCACACCGCACACACCTCACACCGCACACACCTCACACCTCACACACCTCACACCGCACTTCCAGAAGACCTCACTATATGAGTGTAAAGACACTTCCTCGGGTGTGGTGCCCTCCCGTGTGGACACAGGTGTGGTGCCCTCCCGTGTGGACACAGGTGTGGTGCCCTCCCGTGTGGACACAGGTGTGGTGCCCTCCCATGTGGACACAGGTGTGGTGCCCTCCCGTGTGGACACAGGTGTGGTGATGGTGCGACAGTGGCTCAGTGGTTGGGGCAGTCGTCCAACCCAAAGGTCAGAGGATCAATTCTCGCTTGGACAAAGTTTTGTCATTAAGTCCTTAGGCAAGACACTTCACCCACATAGTATGAAAGTGGTGTGTGAGTGTGTGATGGTGGTGGTCTGAGGGGCCGATGGCACAGATTGGCAGCCTCTCTTATGTCAGTCTGCCCCAGGGCAGCTGTGGCTACAATAGTAGTACCCCAGTAGTCGCCCAGTACAGTGTGATTGAATAATGACACGGGGAGAATGCACTGGTGCTCTTTGTTCATCCAAATCCTGAGAGGTGAGAGGCTCTACAGCTACAGAAGGATCTCCGTTTGGGGCAGACTGGGGAGTCATGGCCGTCAGTCTTTCAGCTAATGAACAAACAGGGCTACTGCTCCTGTCCTGCTCCTGACGACTGGAGCTTAACTCCACAGACGTGATGTGTAAACAGAAGCTTAAGCACACACAGTGTGGGCTGTGTCAAAGGTGACTGATGGACCTCATGAAGTCATGAATCTGTTTGTTTCAAACCTTTTTCGATTGAATCAAATCAACAGTTACCGTGAGACAGCTGTTTCTGGGCTGATCTACACAAGACGTTCTCTGTCCACCTGCAGCAGGTCCTGAGACTCACCAGTGAGATCTTGCACCAGTCGATGTGAAACTGTGCTCTGAACTTCTTGTCACAGCTGATGGATGGCTCCATCTCCTGACTGCAGCGCAGCTGGTTGTGTGGGCTCTCCACCTCTCGCAGGCAGGAGGAGAAGGGCACGTCTGCCCCCACCATCACGTACACTCTACACACACACACACACACACACACACACACAGGATCAGAGTCTGGACCTCAGAGGACCTCAGAGGACCTCAGTGTACCCAGGTCTCTGCACTGACCCTTCCTTTAGGTTGTTGATGGGCAGGGGCACGCGGCCGCCTCGGTCCAGAGCAGATGTGATGTTGATGGCGTTGAGGCGCTCGGGCTGCCACACGTTCTTCACTGCTCCCAGGAAGTCCCCCAGAACCTCACTGGCCAACATTTCCTCCACATTCATGTTCTTGATGTAGAACTCAGCCTGGTACGGCAAAGGGAACTCTGCAGGGAGAAGAAGAAGAAGAAGAAGAGGATGTCAGAGAACACACCAGACAGCTGCAGAAGTGCGTCTGTGTGTCTGTAGTGGGTCTGTACCTTCTGTGGCCATGATGTTGATGACCAGGTTGTGGCGAGCGGTCTCAAACGTGCGGCGGTTGTACGCTGTGATCTGCACACACACACACACACACGATTTAAAGCTGCAATGCGTCACTTTTCTGAAGGAAAAAAAATGTGATTGTATTGTCAAAACTCTCAACACTGTCACAGAATATTTCAAATCACAAGGTCCTGTACTTTACAGTCTACAATGTAGACCGCAACCCGCGGCTCCAGAGCCGCATGTGGCTCTTTCATCGTTCTGTCGTGGCTCCCTGTGACTTTGGAAAATAATAATGAGTATTTAATTACATTGTATTTTTATTTTAGTTTGTTCGTTTTTAAATGTAAATCTAAAATTGTAGATAATGGTAATCTTGTAACATTTAAATAAAACGTTTTTAATATTTTTGTCGCTCAAAACATGCGTCAAAGCCGCCGATGTGCGTCACCCGCACACACTGGCAGCCCGGACTTACCGCACCTACATCAGCAGGATGATTTTCGGCCCAATGATGATAAATCCAAGAAAAGAAAAGTTTGTGAAGAAAACAGAACGCTTAATGCTACGTGGGCAGATTCATTTGCTTTCGCGGCTGATGAGACTGGTACACGCGGTACACGGGGTACACGCGACAGTGGATCATTTAAGTTTGGATTTTTATTTCCTACGAGGAGGACTCAAATAATAATGTGTTTAATGCAGCTTTGCCACATTTGTTTACGTTATACAGAAGTGAAACTTAAAACCACATGGCTCATTTGCATAAACTAGAAGCGCTGAAAAAACAGCTGCTCCTTGTGCCGCTGATGCGGTCAGCTTCTGTCGGACTAAAGGGCAGGACTCAGTGGAATATGCGTGTTCTTTCTGTGACTGAGGGATGTTCTGCCTATGGTGAGTCTGTTCTGTGCTTCTATCGCGTTGGAGATGGTTCATGTTAAACTTTTCAGAGATTATACGTGTGCAGGTCGTACGTGTGCAGCGCAGTTCTTTATTTCACTCATGCACTTTATTTATGTTGCTACTGTTGTGATGAAAAGACTAAAAGGTGTAAATAATTCTCTTAAGACTCGCGCTTATGAGCTGTAGTGGAGGATGGTGCGCGTGTTGTAGTCCGTTTTCTGGGAGTTGTAGTTTTGCCTGTAGTTCCTCTGGTTAGCGCTGGTTTAGAGTCAAAAGGGTTTTGTGGCTCCGGGTGTTTTCTTTTCTGTGGGAGACGCTCCAAATGGCTCTTTGAGTATTTAAGGTTGCCGACCCCTGGTCTACATGATACAATAGATGTTAAAAACACTTTTAAATGTTAATTCTTTGTTTTATGACAGTAATGATTCACACTGGAGTCTTTAAAACATTTTAAAAGAGAAAAGTATCACATTCTGTTAGCGCCTCCTTAGCTTTAGCTTAGCTTTAGCTTTATCGATTTATTCAATAAATCCCGAATATGAAAGTCTGGAAAGTTTAAGGCCTGAGGTGAGGGAAGATCAAACTTTGGACAAATAAAAAACATTTCAATAATTATCTCAGTTTTTTCATGTTTTTAAAGGTGCACTGTGTAACCTTTCTGCCTGGAATGTTCCACAGTATTACATTAATCAGCACTACCTTACAGTTATTCAATTAGAGATCGCCTCTCCACAGATCTGACCGGTAATTTGGTCTGGTTTGGTCTCCATGAAGATAGAAAGGTTTAATGAAGAAAAGCATTTGACAGACCCTCCACCAGAAAAGTTACACAATGCAGCTTTAAGACAAATCAGGTGCAGCGTCTCTGTAGCCTCTGGACTGCTGCACTGTGAGGAGTGAGAGGTTGAGGGTTCCATTCCCACAGGTACCTCGATGACGGTGGGCTTGCCGACGTGCTCGGCGGTGGGCGAGCCGTACAGCACGCCGTCGCTCAGGGCGGTCCTCTGGATGTAGCGCAGCCAGCCCGGCCGGTCAGGAAAACCCTGCAGGTTTGTGTTAAAGGTGATGGGGTCATTACTGGCGTCACCTGAGGGAGGGCAGAGGTACTTCAGGTCATATACTGCAGATACTTCAGATACTTCAGGTCAGTTGCTGCAGGTCAGATACTTCAGGTCAGATACTTCAGGTCAATTACGGCAGGTCAGATACTTAAGTCAGATACTTCAGGTCAGATACTTCAGGTCAGATGAGGGATGTTGCTGAGGCTGCCCTGTGTTTTGTGGTTGCCCGAGCCAGTCCCTTCTACTTTCTGTTCAAATCCAGAAGGTTCTGGAGTCGGTCAGTAGTAGTGGGGGTGGGGTCAGCAGTAGTGAGGGTGGGGTCAGTAGTGGGTGTGGGGTCAGCAGTAGTGAGGGTGGGGTCAGCAGTAGTGTGGGTGGGGTCAGCAGTAGTGGGTGTAGGGTCAGCAGTAGTGTGGGTGGGGTCAGTAGTGGGTGTAGTGGGGTCAGCAGTAGTGAGGGTGGGGTCAGTAGTGGGGTCAGCAGTAGTGGGTGTGGGGTCAGCAGTAGTGAGGGTGGGGTCAGTAGTGGGGTCAGCAGTAGTTGGTGTGGGGTCAGCAGTAGTGAGGGTGGGGTCAGTAGTGGGGTCAGCAGTAGTGGGTGTGGGGTCAGCAGTAGTGAGGGTGGGGTCAGTAGTGGGGTCAGCAGTAGTGGGTGTGGGGTCAGCAGTAGTGGGTGTGGGGTCAGCAGTAGTGGGTGTGGGGTCAGCAGTAGTGAGGGTGGGGTCAGCAGTAGTGGGGGTGGGGTCAGCAGTAGTGGGAGTGGGGTCAGCAGTAGTGTGGGTGGGGTCAGCAGTAGTGGGTGGGGTCAGCAGTAGTGGGTGTAGGGTCAGCAGTAGTGGGTGTGGGGTCAGCAGTAGTGAGGGTGGGGTCAGCAGTAGTGGGGGTGGGGTCAGCAGTAGTGGGAGTGGGGTCAGCAGTAGTGTGGGTGGGGTCAGCAGTAGTGGGTGGGGTCAGCAGTAGTGGGTGTGGGGTCAGCAGTAGTGTGGGTGGGGTCAGTAGTGGGTGTAGTGGGGTCAGCAGTAGTGAGGGTGGGGTCAGCAGTAGTGAGGGTGGGGTCAGCAGTAGTGTGGGTGGGGTCAGCAGTAGTGTGTGTGGGGTCAGCAGTAGTGAGGGTGGGGTCAGCAGTAGTGGGGGTGGGGTCAGCAGTAGTGGGAGTGGGGTCAGCAGTAGTGGGTGTGGGGTCAGCAGTAGTGAGGGTGGGGTCAGCAGTAGTGAGGGTGGGGTCAGCAGTAGTGGGGGTGGGGTCAGCAGTAGTGGGAGTGGGGTCAGCAGTAGTGTGGGTGGGGTCAGCAGTAGTGGGTGTGGGGTCAGCAGTAGTGTGGGTGGGGTCAGCAGTAGTGTGGGTGGGGTCAGTACCGGACTTGGGGTACGGGGGGAACTCTCCTTTGAAGTACTCCCTCTCGAGCACGTGCACAAACAGCACCCCGGCGGACGGGTACACGTTCCGTTCGGCGTGCGCCCGGGACACGATGGTCACCACTGGAAACACAAACACAAGATTTACTCACAATCTGTAATATCTGTGGTAACACACCTGGAGTTGTTTTGTTTCATTCACGTGTTTGAGGATTTTCCCGATTTGACGACTGAACAAAAACGACATAAAAATAAAAATAAACCGAGTGTCTTTGAGCTCAGTGTTCGCTCTGATGAGACGTATTTAACCCTCTGTGCACCAGAGACACACCAGTAAAGCCCAGAGTAATGTGCTTTAATGATACTGGAAGGGCATCTGGTGTAAAATTCTTCCAAATAATCATGGTGACGGGGGTATCACTCTTCTCTGGAGTATTCACTGTAACACATCACATATTTACATCACCATGTTCCAAATGTTATATTCACCCCAAACAACGTATTGATGTTTTATATTCACTTGCTCCCTCTGCTAAGTCACGTCCCCTTCAGAGCTGCTAATGAAACTCCTGCACATCACATCAGTTTGACAAGTTGCTGTGTTCAGTTTTGTGTTTATGGAGAACTGTTGTGCAGGAGCTCGTACTGCTAACCGTAAGGGAGAGATCACTAGATGACTCAAACATGCATGGATGACTCGAAAACCTTTAAATGTTTTGTAACATTCAAACCAAACATATTTTTTATTTGACTGGATTTTATTTTCATTTTCTTTCTTTTTTATTTTTTTCCTAATTTTATTTTATTCATTTTTTTTGTTTTTTTATTTACCGTTCTGTTTTGTGTGTTCTTTTTTCATTTGGGTTCTGTTGTGTTCTCTAGGAAGGATCAGCTGGAACTACATTTTATGTTGCTCTATTGTATTTTATATTTTATTTTGCCCATATACTCCCTCAAAATTATGTTCAGGAATTTAAATTAAAATCTGTAATATAAAGCAATTAAAAATAATGAAATTCAAATTAATAATATAAAACTGCTAAATGAATATGATAACAAAAAATAATATGGCAACCAATAATATTAAATGTGATAAATGAATATGATAATAAAAAAGAAGAAAAGACATAAGAATTATGCATGAACAAAAGAATAAAAAGGGTCAAGAAATTAAATAAATAAATAAGTAATAATAATAAGTAATAATAATAATAATAATAATAATAATAATAATAATAATAATAATAATTTGTATTTATTAATTTTGTGTAATTATGGGTGTGGGTCACTTTAAGAAAATAAAAAAGAAAATTACAAAAAAAAAAAAAAAAAAAAAAAAGATTCAACCCATCACCACCTTCATACAGGATTTAACCTCAAAAAGAAAGTCTTCCCTCTCCTGGAGGTAATGAGTGACCCAGTGCAGTTAATGCTAAACAGACGAACGGCCAACGCTGCGGCGCTTTGGACACAAAAACATTTATGAGCTGCTGGTGCGTCCACAGAATCTGTATTTACCATAAAATAAACTGTAAATATGCAGGAAATTAGAACGATTTTTTAGGACGGAGGAGCTGGAGGGTTCTGCACACACACAGACGCGCACGCACACACACACAGACAGACACACACGCACACACACAGACAGACACACACGCACACACACACACACACAGACAGACACACACACACACACACATACACACAGACAGACACACACACACATGCACACGCACACAGTATTAGCAGAAGTGACAGGGGCCGGGGGGGGGGGGGGGGGGGGGGGTTGGTGTCTGGAAGTGAAACTCGGGGAGGACGGAGGAGGACAAGCTAACCGCTAACGCCATGGTAAGCTAACTCTGTTCTATTTCTAAACTTTAGCCATTAGGGAACATTCTCTTCAGTTTGTGTGTTTACTTGGATCCAGGATTTAGTCTGGGGCTACGTGATTAAAGTGGAGGTATGTGACTTCTGGAACACGTCACATATTCAGATCTCATGTTCCTTTTATTGTTTTGAAAATGTTATTCACCAAAACAACAGATTCACGTTTTATTAGTTTCACTTTTGTTATTTGACGCTGTGAGTCTCCCCTCCCTTTGCTCCCTGCGCTAAGTTACTCCCCCTTCACCTCAGCGTGTGTCCCACTAATGAAACTCCTGCTCATCACATCAGGTTTGTGTAATTGTTGTGTAATTGTTGTGTAATTTCCTCCACAAACACAACCTCCTGTTATTTTGCATAAAAAGAATAAGAGGAGACTGGCCCTGTGTTCGATCTGTGAAACACGTTCTGTTCAGGTGTGACCTTCAGTGTTTGGACAGATTTCATTTCAAACGGACAGACTCAGGTCACAAAATATTATCCCAGTGTTTCACTTAAAGGAGCTGCATGCAGCCTGAGCCCGTGTCCCCAGAGTCTCCACCTGCAGGGACACAGAGAGACAGAGACACAGAGACACAAAGACACAGGGACACAGAGACACAGGGACAGAGACACAGGGACACAGAGACACAGAGACACAGGGACAGAGACACAGGGACACAGAGACACAGAGACAGAGACACAGAGACAGAGACACAGGGACAGAGACACAGGGACACAGAGACACAGAGACACAGAGAGACAGAGACACAGAGACAGAGGGACACAGAGACACAGAGACAGAGACACAAAGACAGAGACAGAGACACAGAGACACAGAGGGACACAGAGACACAGGGACACAGAGACACGGAGAGACAGAGACACAGGGACACAGAGACACAGGGACACAGAGACACGGAGAGACAGAGACACAGGGACACAGAGACACAGGGACACAGAGACACGGAGAGACAGAGACACAGAGACAGAGACACAGGGACACAGAGACACAGGGACACAGAGACACAGGGACACAGATGCAGAGACATGGGGACACGTCCTGCAGACAGAGATACAGAGACACGTCCTGCGTTTGTCTCAGTCTCAGTTTATGGACAGGCTCATGTGAAGCTCAGAACCTCCAGAATTCCCTCCCTGAGCTGCAGAGGCTGCACTAGCACTGACTCTGGGGTTTAGGGAGTGACGTTCAGATCAGAGACATTTTAGGTTTAAACACACTGGATTTCAGCTTTGAACCAGCAACCCACATGAGAGAGTCATGTGACGCTCATTCTGCGTTCTGATTGGAGAATCGTCTTGGCGTTCATGTCCAGTGTTCTTGTGCTTAGAATAAATCAGCGTTACAAATGTTCCAGTAAAACTTCTGTTTGATCTGAACACGTTTGCGTCGTATCCAGGGCGACAGGTCAAGTTTATGGAATTTAAACTAAATCTTCCACACAGCTCCTTTAAAAACACGTACGGTGCAAGAGTCCAGTTTTAGTTTTATTACGTTTGTAAATTCACACCATGAGCAAAGTTAGGACCAAACACTGACTATTGTTATTCATTATTAATAAAGAAGACACGTCAGGGGTAGGTCAGGTGTACTTCAGGTGCAGGTCAGGGGTAGGTCAGGTGCAGGTCAGGAGTACTTCAGGTGCAGGTCAGGGGTAGGTCAGGGGTAGTTCAGGCGTAGGTCAGGCGTAGGTCAGGCGTAGTTCAGGTGTAGGTCAGGCGTAGGTCAGGCGTAGGTCAGTTGTAGGTCAGGCGTAGGTCAGGCGTAGGTCAGTTGTAGGTCAGGTGCAGGTCAGGGGTAGGTCAGGGGTAGTTCAGGTATAGGTCAGGTGTAAGTCAGGGGTAGGTCAGGTGTAGGTCAGGGGTAGGTCAGGTGCAGGTCAGGTATAGGTCAGGTGTAAGTCAGGGGTAGTTCAGGTGCAGGTCAGGGGTAGGTCAGGTGCAGGTCAGGGGTAGGTCAGGGGTAGTTCAGGTGCAGGTCAGGGGTAGGTCAGGTGCAGGGCAGGTGTAGGTCAGGGGTAGGTCAGGTGCAGGTCAGGGGTAGGTCAGGTGCAGGTCAGGGGTAGGTCAGGTGTAGTTCAGTTGTAGGTCAGGTGTAGGTCAGGTGCAGGTCAGGGGTAGGTCAGGTGCAGGTCAGGGGTAGGTCAGGTGTAGTTCAGTTGTAGGTCAGGCGTAGGTCAGGCGTAGGTCAGGTGTAGGTCAGGCGTAGGTCAGTTGTAGGTCAGGTGCAGGTCAGGGGTAGGTCAGGGGTAGTTCAGGTATAGGTCAGGTGTAAGTCAGGGGTAGGTCAGGTGCAGGTCAGGGGTAGGTCAGGGGTAGTTCAGGTATAGGTCAGGTGTAAGTCAGGGGTAGGTCAGGTGTAGGTCAGGGGTAGGTCAGGTGCAGGTCAGGTATAGGTCAGGTGTAAGTCAGGGGTAGTTCAGGTGCAGGTCAGGGGTAGGTCAGGTGCAGGGCAGGGGTAGGTCAGGGGTAGTTCAGGTGCAGGTCAGGGGTAGGTCAGGTGCAGGGCAGGTGTAGGTCAGGGGTAGGTCAGGTGCAGGTCAGGGGTAGGTCAGGTGCAGGTCAGGGGTAGGTCAGGTGTAGTTCAGTTGTAGGTCAGGTGTAGGTCAGGTGTAGTTCAGGTGTAGGTCAGGGGTAGGTCAGGGGTAGGTCAGGTATAGGTCAGGTGTAAGTCAGGTGTAAGTCAGGGGTAGGTCAGGTGCAGGTCAGGTGCAGGTCAGGGGTAGGTCAGGTGCAGGTCAGGGGTAGGTCAGGGGTAGTTCAGTTGTAGGTCAGGTGTAGGTCAGGTGTAGGTCAGGCGTAGGTCAGGCGTAGGTCAGGTGCAGGTCAGGTGCAGGTCAGGTGTAAGTCAGGTGTAGGTCAGGCGTAGGTCAGGTGCAGTTCAGGGGTAGGTCAGGGGTAGGTCAGGTGTAGGTCAGGTATAAGTCAGGGGTAGTTCAGGTGCAGGTCAGGGGTAGTTCAGGCGTAGGTCAGGCGTAGGTCAGGTGCAGGTCAGGTGTAGGTCAGGTGTAAGTCAGGCGTAGGTCAGGTGTAAGTCAGGCGTAGGTCAGGTGTAGGTCAGGCGTAGGTCAGGCGCAGGTCAGGTGCAGGTCAGGGGTAGTTCAGGGGTAGTTCAGGGGTAGGTCAGGTGTAGGTCAGGCGTAGGTCAGGTGTAGGTCAGGGGTAGGTCAGGTGCAGGTCAGGTGTAGGTCAGGGGTAGGTCAGGCGTAGGTCAGGTGTAGGTCAGGTGCAGGTTAGGGGTAGGTCAGGTGCAGGTCAGGCGTAGGTCAGGCGTAGGTCAGGCGCAGGTCAGGTGTAGGTCAGGGGTAGGTCAGGTGCAGGTCAGGTGTAGGTCAGGCGTAGGTCAGGCGTAGGTCAGGTGCAGGTCAGGTGTAGGTCAGGGGTAGGTCAGGTGCAGGTCAGGTGTAGGTCAGGTGTAGGTCAGGTGATTACGCTGCTGAAGGAGCACGCCTGACGTCAGGAGGATTTGAATTCTGAATATTCAAATTAAAACTACATTAGGTGAGTTTGTTTTTATGCAAAATTCTGTGACTAGAATCAGATTTGTAGGTAAAGATAAAGGTAAAGATCGATTTCTGGATGTTAATAAAAAAAAATAATGACAATGTTAAAAAAAATCGATTTCTGAAAATTAATAAAAAAAAAAAAATAATGAAACTTTTAAAAAATTGATTTCTGAATTCAAACCATGTCCCTCGGGTGCACACACTGTTATCTGGGGCCAAGGAGGTGTTGTTATAGTCAGGGGCCACACCGGTCGGGCTCTTACTCACCGTCTGTATGGGGGCCTCTCCTGTGCCAAGGGCCCCTGCTCCTGTCCAAACTCACAGAGGCAAGTGTGCGCCCCCTGCAGGCCACTAGCACAACTACAGCTGCAGTCACAACACACAAAACTCAAGGCGGCATTTTCAAACTTTGGACATAAAATACAAAGACTCAAAACACGACTGAATCAGAGAAGAACAGACGTGCGCCGATCCGATACTGAAACATTTGCTGGATCGAATATCGGCTTCCAAATATCGGTTCAGTCGATATCCTGGTTGGACATATCTGGATGTAATAATGTTTGAACTTTTATACACAAAGTTGTTCTGTCGTTACTTGAGATAAACAACAGCTGTGTAACATCAGCGACATTTAGATCCGCTTGTCTGATTTTGTTTTGTTCAGAGGAAATAAATGCAGTTTTCAGTCTCTGGTATCGGTTGATATCGGGAATTGGCAGATATTTAAAGCCAAAATATCGGAATCAGAACCGTGGCCCAGTGCGTCCCTGATAACAGCCTGTGGAGTGACCGATTCGATACAGGTTTATTAGTGTTAAAAATAGAAATAACGTGACTTTAGTGTTAATGTCCTTCATCTGATCAGTTCATTTAACTCAGAAACAGTCCAGTGAGTCCCTCCTTCATCTTGAGTCTCCTCCAAACTCCTTTAAACGCACCACACTCATCTCTGACGGTTAAAGGGCCCATATCACACCATCTCTGCTCTAACGTCGTTTCCTCATCACAAACACCTGCAGTTGTGTTTTGTTTCATTCACACGTTTAACACACAAACCCTGCAGAGTTCTTCTCTCAAACTGAAAACACTCTGTTCCACCTTGTGAAAACTTCCTCTTCATGACTGTGACGGGGTTCTAATCCTACGTAATGACGATGGCGTAGTCAGAAGGATGTTTTTGATTATTTAATCCCAAAAAGAAAAAGTTTGAAGAGTGCTGTATACAAGACAGTGAAACAAAAAGGTATTTACAACATGTACACAACAGCAGAAATATGCTTCATAAGAACCACAGGGTGTTACCTTCTGTGTACAACTCCTGGCCCAGACTGACTGACTGAGGGAGAGTGGCTCCTTTTATCCACCAAAGCTCCTCCCCCAAGACAATTAACACAAAAATACTGGTTTTCAACACTAAAACCAGAATTAACAATAATAACAAAAATACTTGAAAATACACTGTTCAGCATGGCCATGTCTCTGCGCCTGTAGCAGAACCACGAAGAATAATATGGATAATAATATGCAGCAAGTTATATTTCGTGATGACGTCACTATGACGTCAGACGCCAATGTCCCGCGTAAGATGACGGAAACAGGAAGTGCGTGAGGCTTTTTTTTATTTTTTATTTATTTTTATTATTAAACAATATACAGTATGTATTAAAGTATACATACAACAATATATGATAATAAAATAGTATAACAGGTGCCAGGGGGTATATAAAAAATAACATATATAAATATACATATATGAATACATATAATATTACATACATTCAAACAATTTGTAAGTGGTACAAATATAAATTGTTTTTGTAGCCTTTTTGTTTAGTGAGGAACTAATTAATTTTATATAAGCTAGTGTGTCATTATAAAAGTGTCTAAAGTTTGGTTTTTGTTTACTGTACTTGCATTTGTGGATATAAAATTTAGCTAGGATGAGTAACAAATTTATGATAAAGAATACATCTTCCTTTTTTTGTCTTCTAAAAAAACAAAAGATGACATTTTCCCATTTTATCGTGAAGTCCGAGTAGAGCTTTTCATTGACAAATCTACTCAAATCTTTCCAGAAGGCTGTAGAGTATGAGCAGGTCCAGAAGAGGTGTTGTACGCTCTCAGGGTGTCTTTCACAAAAGCAGCAGTTCACATCAATGTCCTTTTTGAACTTTGTCATGTACTGACTTGCAGGGTAAAATTTATGAAGGATTTTAAATGAGACTTCTTTTACCTTATTTGTTACAAGAAACTTGTTAGGAATTGTCCATACCTTTTTCCAATTAATATCATTGACAAATGTATTCCAGTAAAAAACCACATGTGGAACAGATATAGATTCTCTTTGAAATAATGCACGAATATTTCTATTACTATTTTTACAGTTTGTCAGACAAATTTTCCCTATGTTTGTATCCATAGGATTGGGGAGAGAGACGAATGGTACATTTGCTTGAGGTCTTCTAAATAACATTAAGATACTTGCCGGTATTGCATTAAATAGTGTAGCATATTCTTTTGGAGTAGCAGTGAAATTATATGCATTTAAGAATTCTGAGAAGGACATAAGGTGCCCATTTTTATTTATCAATTGTCTCACAAGGATAATTCGTTTCTCAACCCAATTAGAAAAAAATATTGACTTATTCCTATACAATATGTTCTTATTGTTCCAAATGAGGTATGTGTGAGGTGTAAAATTGTGTTTATATATTAGGGACCATGCTAAGAGAACTTGTTTGTGAAAATTTGAGAGCTTTTCTGGGAGCTTTTCTACATTAAGATAGATAAGATAAGATAAGATAAGATATGCCTTTATTAGTCCCACAGTGGGGAAATTCCAGTAGAAATAAACAAAATACAGCATCACATGAGGACGGGGGGGGGGGGAGGAGAAAAAAACAAAAGTGAATCAACCCCAGACCCCCAGACCCCCAGACCCCCAGACCCCCAGACCGTGCTCCTGACAGGGGCATCATATGGAATGAATGCACAAAATAAAAACACCTCCGAGCATCAGCAACATAGTCAAAACACAGTACAAACATTACACAGGACTAGCAACAGGGGAGGGGAGAGGAGTAAGAAAGTCCAACTCAGGCAAGACAGCATCCGGATCCTGCAGCCACTGACGGCGCTTATACACGGACCCGCCCACCCGGTCGGGGGTACAAAGCTGCGAGGGGGTTAGGGAGGGGCCAGGCTCCCTCCGCTGTATCTCAGGGCGATTTGACACCAGCCCGGCCTTGGTCGTGACCAGTACTGGCTTGGGGAGGCCAAAAGATAAGATTGCGTTGTTATAGTTTTAGAGCGAGCAGCTGCACCAATTCTTTAAACACTGCTCTTGTTTGTCCAATTGGTCTCAAGGTCATCTCTCTATGCAGAGCAGCCAAAATTCTCCTAGATGTTTTCCCTGTTGCGAATTAGAGCCAAAGTTCCATCCAGTCTGCGATCCATAGTCGCTAACCTCTCCGAGATGTTTTCCAAAGTCTTTTCCAAAGTGCGGTGCGAGACCGCCAAACTTTCCAAGATACGGCTCAAAGTCACAGTCTGAGTATCGGCAGCTTTGCCCATCATTCCGATCAATCCGGGCAGCCAAGTGGGGCTTTGAACAGCTGCCTCGGTGCTCTGATTTTTCTTGAAAGACAGGGCCACGCCTAATCCAATCAGCAAAAGTCCTGTAATCATGGTTCCGAATAAGTATGTAGTAGTCACAACTTAAAACAAATTTGAAACCACCAAATCTAGAGAATATATAATGGGGGATAAAGTTCCAAATAGAGACAGGGTTTTTAAGAAAATGTTTTGCCCAATTAATTTTGAATGTGTTATTTAGAGTAGTAAAATCCAATACGTTAAGTCCACCATGTTCATAGTCATTCATAACTACACTCTTTCTAATATAGTGCGTTTTGTTTTTCCAAAGAAAGTTAAAGAGCATTCGATCAACATCCTTACAAGTTTTATTGTCTACATACAAGGAAATAGCTGCATAGGTTAGTCGAGATAAACCCTCCGCTTTTGAAAGCAGTACTCTTCCTCTTAAACTCAAATCTCGTTGTAGCCACTGATTTAATTTGGATTGTGTTTTTTTGATAATTGGAGGAAAATTCAAGATAGTTCTACTTTTTTGATCTTTACAAATGGACAGGCCTAAATAGGTTACTTTATCTTTAACAGTTATATTACAGATACTCCGTTCACTACATTTTTTGACAGGTAATAACTGATATTTATTTAAATTTAAAATCAGACCCGAAGCTTTAGAAAATGTATCAATTATTTGTAGGGTAATTGGTATCTGATTTGCATTTTTAAGAAAGATTGTGGTATCATCTGCTAACTGACTGATTATAACCTCTCTATCAGCTATATTTATACCTTTCATAGCACTATTAGAAATGTGAGAGGCAAGAATTTGAGTACAAAGCAGGAAAAGATAAGGACTAATCGGGCATCCCTGGCGTACCCCTCGCTTTAGATAAAACCGAGCTGTTGTACCATGTTTCATTCTTATAGAACTGTTTGCATTGGAGTATAGAGCCTTGATAGTGTTGCAGAAGAAATCTCCAAAACCAAATTTTTTGAGTGAAAGAAAAATAAATTCATGTTCAATCGAATCAAAGGCTTTGTAGAAGTCCAAGAAGAGGATAAAAGAGTCTTCAACTATTAGGTCTGAGTAGTCCAAAATGTCTAAAACAAGTCTAATGTTATTGGAGATATGCCTGTTAGTCATAAATCCAGACTGTGTCTCGTCTATAATATCATCTAAAACTTCTTTAATTCTTCTAGCCAGTAATAATGCCATTATTTTATAATCGTTATTCAAGAGGCTTATCGGTCTCCAATTGTCTATATTAAGTGTGTCCTTTTTAGGTTTGGGGATTAACGTAATAAGTGATTGAGTAAGGGTTGGGGGGAGAGTGCCTTTTTCAATACTTTCCTTATAGACCTGTAACAGAAATGGTGCTAAATCAGAAGAGAATGATTTATAAAATTCGGCTACCAAGCCATCAGTGCCTGGAGATTTGTTGTTTTTGAGAAAATTAATAGATTTCAGTATCTCTTCTTCTGTGAAGGGGCTGTCACAGTAAAATTTGTCTGTATTTTTAATCACTTTAATATTTTTTATAGAGTCGAGAAATTGGTAAGCAACTTGTGCATCAAATTTTGATTCATATAATTCTGAGTAAAAATTTGAGCAAAACTGAGAGATGATTTTTGTATCGTTGGTGACTTTACCATTTACGTTTAATTGATGAATAGAATTAGTATTAGATCTGTGTTTTTCTAAGCGGAAAAAATAAGCAGAATTCTGCTCTCCCTCTTCTATCCATCTTTTTCTTGACCGAATAAAGGCTCCTTCCACTTTTTGGCGATAAAGTTCGTCAAGTTTAAGTTGAAAGATTCTTAGTTGCAGTTTATCCTCCTCTGAGACTTCATTAGGGGAAAGTTGATATATTGAAGAAATTTGAACAATTAGTTTTTCTTCTTCTGCTGCCTTTAACTTGGATATCTTGGCCCCATACTGCCTCAAAAACTTGCCCGTTTCAAATTTTAAAAGTTCCCAGTTTGTACAGTAGGATTTCTCAATGCTAGCCTTGTTTGTAAAAAACTTTATTAACCGTCTAATTTCATCTCTTACAGCTGTATGAGCCAAGAGTGAGCAATTTAATTTCCAATATGAAGATCTAAAAGTATCATTAGATTCAGAAAACTGCAGACTAATATATATTGCCCTGTGGTCAGTAAGAGGTGTCATAAGGATATTGACCGTAATGCTCTCCCTGGATAGACATTTCGAGATCAACCAATAATTGATTCGTGATTTCCTTGAACCAGAAAGGTTACTCCAGGTAAATGAAATATTATCAGGGAATTTCTCTCTCCAAATATCAGTTATATCAAATTTATCCATAAATGCTTCCATCTTCAGATTACCTTTGAATCGCTGTGCTGGGGGCCATCTATCAATAGTGTCATTTAACGAGACATTAAAATCTCCTCCTATTAACAGAAATAAATTGGGATATTTAGAAAGCAAAAAAGTGATCTTTGTATCTAATAAGTCAATTAAATTCTCATTTTCAGATTTGGTATTGTAACCATAAAGGTTGATAATTAAAAAGATTGAGTGATTGTATTCAATTACGAGACAAATGTAATGTCCTGAGGAATCACAATCCGATGGTAGAACAGAACCCCTAAAAGTACCTTTGAGAGTTGTGACCCCAGCTGACCTCTCCGAACCATGTGAATACCAAGTATCGTTACCCCATTGGGACTTCCAGAAGTTTACATCAGCAGGCACAGAATGGCTTTCTTGAAAAAAACAGAAATCAGTTTTAAATTTTTTAGCAAACAGAAACAAGGCTTTACGTTTACAATTTTGTCTTAACCCCCTGGCATTAAGGGAAACAATGGAAAATGACAGTGTTGAGAACAAACGGAATTTGAACAATTCAAGAATATTTTTAAATGCTTAGTAGGTAACTAACCTTGTTAAGGGACCGACCTTTACAAATTTACATTTAACTGCAATTTGGTAAAATTCTTTGTTCTGATTTTTCAAAATAGCTCTGGTACTCAGGTATAAAAATAAAGTGCTGAGATAAAGAGAAAACAAACACGAATAAGCACTGATTTTTCAGGAACCAAAACATACATATTCAGTGCAGGCAACAATCCAAGTCTAGTTGGCTGTGTCATATAGTAGGATCTATTATCATTTTACTGTGATTCTTTTCATTCTGAGGAAGGGAAAACTTCTTTCCCATTAACAAAACCTCGGCATCCGATGTAGTAGGCCCTTTTATTTTCCTTGCGAGCCTTTTCAATAATGGGCCACAGTTTGCTCCGGCGTTCTCTGTCTTCTTTTGTGAGATCCTCCGCAAACTTCAGGTTGTGGTTCTCCTTCAGGTATGGCGATGTCTTCGCTGCTTTCCACAGGCTATCTTTGGACACACGGGAGATGAACTGGATGATGATAGCTCTGGGTCTGGTGCTGTTTGGGCGCTTGGGACCGACGCGATGCACGTGTCAATGGTGTCACGGAGGCGGATTTTGTATTCAGGCAGGACAGCCTGGCAGATTTCTACAGCAATCTTCCATACGTCTTCGTTTTCTACTTCTTTGACCCCAAATAGCCTGAGATTCCATCGTCGGGAGTATCTTTCAAGGTCTGTGATTCTTTGTTGGTGTGTATCCATGCGTGTCTCCTCTTTGGAGAATTTTTGCTCCAAAGTGCCAACTCTACCTTTGACCTCCTTTATCTCCTCACATGCGAAGTCAACAGTTTTTCTTATACCGTCAATCTGCAGCGCAAGATCATCCATTCTCTTGTTTATCAGTTTCGACAGGGCTTCGACAACATCCACATTTTCTTCTTTGGATTGCATCGCTTTTTTTGGTGCCGGGGACTGGCTGGGTGAGATGGGAAGCGGTGGAAACTCCTCTATCATTTCCTCCGTTGTTGGAAGAGTAAGCGAAACTCCCGTGTAATCATGGCAGTTGTTTATTAGTGGGTTTATAGCCACAGCCGCGTGGTTAGCATCAGCTGCTAGCAGTAGTTTTGTTCGGGCATTGCCCGCAGGTCGCTTGTATCCTGGATTTGACATTTTAACACTATACAGCTTATGTCCTTTTTTAGTTGAACCCAGAAAGATCGTGAAATAGTCCGAGCTGAAGCGGTATTTTTACCGTATTCCAAGTTTACCTTTGCTGAGGTCGGCAGTAAGCAGCTACTTACTCGGCCATCTTGGAACGCCCCCAGGAAGTGCGTGAGGCGCTCGGTTTGACAGTGCGGCTCGCGAACGGGAGAAGGAGACTGGTTTGGAGTTTGTTGGAAAACAGAATTATGGACATGGATGATTTAACAGTGACTCGTGTGCACCCAAGAATACTGCGGTGAACGGACGGTAAATATACCGGAGAACGGAGCGGACGGACGGGGAGCGGGAAATGGAGCAGAATGAACGAAACCAGGTGAGTGGTGAGTGGTTAAGCGCTGCTTAAGCTAGCGCGGGTTTTGACGGGGCTACTCCGTCACAATGACATCACAAGATGGAACAGATCATTTTGAGCTTTGTAGATGTAGACAGACTAAAAAACCAAAATGACTCAAACATGTGAATGAAACAAAACACAACTCCAGGTCTGTTTTTGAGGAGAGAACAACATCCTAACGTGCCTTAAAGCAGCTCACCAGAATCAGTCTGGAGTAATACACGACCTTTAACCATAAAGCCACCTTTAAACATAAAGCCACCTTTAAACATAAAACCACCTTTAAACATAAAGCCACCTTTAAACATAAAACCACCTTTAAACATAAAGCCACCTTTAAACATAACGATCTTTATATTAAACCTGACATTTAAACAAAGTGAGAGTTCATTCAGAGATACTGCTGCAGAACGGTTCTGGTGGATGGTGCGCTAACATCCCCTCTTAATGGGAATGTTATTACCGTAACTGGAATATTCCACAGTACGGCATTAAACTGGTGTGTTTTGGATGTTTTTAGATCTTTATTTAAAGGAGCTGTATCTGGTTTTCAAACAGAGTCTGAGTCCTTTGTGCTGCTGTGATGCACCGTGACACAGAAACATCTGTCTGAGATGGTTTCATACAGTTTAGATTTTTTCCTTAATATGGTGCATTAAGGAAAAAATCTAAACTGTATGAAACCATCTCAGAGGTTCATGTGCTTCTGCAGAAGTGTTTTCCCTGAATCCATAAGTTCTCAGGATGAAGGATCCACGTTGACAATAACCTCAGACAATGACGCGTGAAGGTGCTTAGGTTCAGTTTAACAGTCTTAATATTCATTCCTTATTTAATGCCTTTTATGCAGTAAAGTGCTTTAGTTTTGACAAGAATCCACTTAAATCACACTGAGGCCCTTTAAATTCTGCGAACGGTTCCTGCAGACACATTCCTCCGCGCCCACACCACAGCAGAGCGGAGCGCACCGGAGCGCCAAACTGAAGGCCGTGCGTCCAGAAAGCCCCGTATCAAACACGCACACCGCCCACAGACCGAGGGCTTTTCCCCGGGCAACAATCTGACCCCAACAGAAAAACAGACCGTCCGGATCACGGTACGTGCCGCCTCCTCACGCGCATCTGGGAGACGAGCTGCCGTGCGCGTCATGCTAACTAGCCTGCCTGCTAACCAGCCCTGGACGCACAGGGCCAAACGGGGCTCCCCCTCTCTTCCCCCGCGCGTGCCGGGGGTCGGTGGTTACGTACCCGCTCCCAGCCACACGGCGACAGCTGCGGCGCTCATGGCTCCCTGGATCCCGCTGCGTGTCACACAAAGGCGCGGTGTTCCCAGTGGCCTCGGGCGGGGAGAGTCATACTACGGCAAAGGCAGCATCCCTCCTCTCTCCTCCCTCCTCTCTCCGCCTCCTCCGCAGTGGAAACAGGCGCGCGTCCTGATTGGTCCAACATCTGGCTGGAGAAGATGGTGGTTGGACTTGTAAAAAATGATTCCAAAATGTTTCCAGAGAGACGGGGATCCAAACAGAGGCGTGTTACGTCCAAATGCGGCTGTGCGTAAAGTCAGTGGACAGAGCGTCTCCGGGGAACGAGCGCCTTCAGTAGACAAAATCTGTGGAGGATTCTGACGCCGTGTTTTAGGCCATGACGTGCAGAAGTCTAAGTTACACTGTGAAATGAACCGAATTCACAATCAGCTGGAAATGTACTGTGTTTAAACTAGTTTAAAGTGGAATTAAGTTGTTTCAAACCACAGTTTGGATGTGCCCCTCAGATCTCCTCAGGTGTTGTGGTCCTGGAATAAAAATCAGTCTGAAGGCCACATTTGGACTCCTCTGGTCTAAAATAAATACTAGAATCAATTCAAAACAGGTACAGGCCTTTTAATTACAGTGAGATGAGTCCTGTGCCCCTGTGCCCCCTGTGCCAAAGGGCCCGTGTTCATTTATGGAGCACTCGTGTGTTTTATGTGGAGAATAAACGAGGAGGTTTGGAGGCTGTAAAATCTGAGTTATAGGAGACTCTAATGTGTTTAAGATTTGATTCAGGCTCAGTGCGCTCAGTGACTCAGTGTGAAGAGGTCATGACCTCTGACCCTGCTCCCAGAGGCACATTCAGAGGACAGATGGTTCACTGTCTCCTAACCCATCCTGTCCATCTGACACACGTCTTTTATTTTGATCAAAAATCAGTTGTTGATTAAGGACCTATGAAAGGGCCTGGACCTGATTTCAAACCAGAGTGAGGAACATGTTTGCCCCAGCCGCTCTGTGCTGCTGTGATTTTGCACCAGGACAGAGGAACACGTGTCGGGGACAGTGTCATATATGTCCAAGCCTTAGAGGACGGAGCTCTACCCACACAGGATCAGAACAAATCTATAAAACCTGTGAGCTGAAATAACATTCTTTGGTGTTTTCTTGTGTAACTCTGAGATGTTAGTGAGTATTAGTTATGGGAGTGAGAAACCTCACTGGCAGAATTACTTTGATATTTCTGAATTTCTGAAATGTTTTTCAAAGAATTACCTATAATAGAGGGCAGTGCCACCTGTTGTTTGTCTGTCAGAACTGCATGTCATAGAACCAGAGTGAGGCCACATGATCTGAAACAGTCGCTCCAAACACTCGCTCCAAATCTTCAAAAGATCCAGGTCTGTGTGGAGCTGTGGGTTTGATCAGAACATCTCCAGGTCTCCTCAGTGACACCAGGCTGACAGGTGCAGGGCTTTCCTCACCTGATGTCGAACAGAAGGGTGGCTTTTGTCAGGTGCTCTGGAGGAAGTCAGAGGATGTGGCAGAACCTGCCTGTGCTATGAGGCAGGAGGCGGCTGACAGGTGTGAGACAGGTGTGAACTCTTAGCACTGTTGGACTCATGTGCAGCTCTTGGGTGGGTCACTCTTGGGTGGGTCACTCTTGGGCGGGTCACTCTTGGGTGGGTCATTCTTGGGCGGGTCACTCTTGGACCAGTCACTCTTGGGCGGGTCACTCTTGGGCGGGTCACTCTTGGGCGGGTCACTCTTGGACAGGTCACTCTTGGGCGGGTCACTCTTGGACGGGTCACTCTTGGGCGGGTCACTCTTGGGCGGGTCACTCTTGGGCGGGTCACTCTTGGACGGGTCACTCTTGGGCGGGTCACTCTTGGACCAGTCACTCTTGGGCCGGTTCCAGGAGGTTCCAGACAAATGAAGACCCCATGGCACGTTGGTCGCCATCAGGTGGAGGCCCCACTGTCTTGCAGAGGGCGCTAATAGCCCACCAGGAGAAACCCCTCCGCCAACCCAATCACCCTCTGCCCACAGCACTGGCCAGTGTGCCCCTGACCCTCAGCCCGCCCACTGCCCTGTATCCACTCTGGCACTGGAGGTACATTTTCCCCACAGACTTACTTTTTGTAAATGGAATTCTTCGTGACAAGGACAAAAACCTGGTACAGGCCCATTAAACATTCTTTATGTGGACTTTGAGAAGCTGCAGTGTGAGGCCAGGGCACTAGAGGGGGCTCTCTCCCCATTCTGAGCTTATGGTTCTGGAGGAAGACTTCTTCATTTAAAGCTGGTGATTAACCTACAGGCCTGTTGGGCATGTGTGGAACAGTCATGCTCCGATACTTCAACAGAAGTGTGCAGCTCCTGGGGCCTGTCTGCCCCGGGCCCCTCAGACGCTCTAAAGCTCCTCACAAAGGCCCTTTCTCTCACTGTTCTCACACTGTCACATGCACAGTCATGGCTCCATGAGGGCCCCTGCCTGGTCCTGATCTTCACTGGAGCCTTCAGGAGGCACGAGGAGATAAACTCTGCACTCAGACACTTGTCCAAACTCAGCCTGAGGAGGTCATGTGCAGAAGAATCCTCTGAAAATGAACCCGACTGGTCAAAAGTCAAAACCTCATTCAGTGTTTTTTTTCTTTATGCTTTCAACTTTTCAAATACAAACAGAAAACATCAAATATATGACAAACATTTGTAGAATTACGTAGCAAAGAGAAAAAGCCTCAACCCTTTGCTTTGTGCACAGCTCAAACCCTTGACCTTCTCTCAGTGAGCTTCATGATAAAGTCCCTGAAATTGTTTTCACTTCACAGTTGTGGGGGTCAAGGGTCAAGAACTGCCCAAAGTGCAAACCAGGGTTCAAACAGGGTCATTTTATTTGATCTAAAACAAGTTTGGAGTTCTTTTGAGTGTTTTTGTGTTTGCTGCATTCACGTGTCATTAATCCTAGAAAAAACACAAAACAAATGAAAAAGTGCCCAAACTTTGACATGTATTTTACAGCAGAATACTGAAAACCTGCAGTAAAATGTATTTTATAAAGTACTGCAATACATGGTATAATCAGAGTACTGTATTTTGAACACTTGGAAATACTGTTGTTACGATACAAACGTTTCAAACTTGATACTGAGGAAAAGACTCAATACTCGCAGCTGATGTCATCAACATTCCCTGGGACTGTGGTGCTAACTGTAGGCACTGCTCTGTGTGAAACTGTTACTCAAGTTAGACTTTAATCTGAGTTTTGTTTTAACACAATCTGACCAGAAAGACCTGACTGACCTGAAGTCCATCAGGTGAGCTGATCTGTGCTGTTGTAGCATTAGCATTAGCCAACAGTTTTTCAGTGAGTCTCTCACCTTTTTGTTGAAAATCAAACTCTTAAACAGGACCATGAACGCTCAGGAAAATGAAAATCTGTTCTTTAAATCACTTTGGGATTTTTTCCTGATTTTTCAGACTATCTTACAACTTTTTTTGGTAGTTATTGCTAATGTGTGCACTGTGTCACCAGGGTAACTGCTGAACATTCCGGCATAGACATACAGGTTGAACCCCCCAGCGTGATGTCACTACAAAGTATCAATACCGTCAAATGAAAGAGCGACTGTAGGAGAAATGCAGTTACTCCAGATATGTACGCGCCTGTGTATTTCAGTTTCCTCCCCACACTGGTGATGTGTGTCTGAACCACAGACTGTGTGAAGTGTTCTGACTGTGACTCTGAGTGTGACTCTGAGTGTGACTCTGAGTGTGACTGTGACTCTGAGTGTGACTCTGACTGTGACTCTGAGTGTGACTCTGAGTGTGACTCTGACTGTGACTCTGACTGTGACTCTGACTGTGACTGAGTGTGACTCTGCCTGTGACTCTGACTGTGACTCTGAGTGTGACTCTGACTGTGACTCTGACTGTGACTCTGACTGTGACTCTGACTGTGACTGAGTGTGACTCTGCCTGTGACTCTGACTGTGACTCTGACTGTGACTGTGACTCTGACTGTGACTCTGACTGTGACTCTGACTCTGACTGTGACTCTGTGACTCTGACTGTGACTCTGACTCTGACTCTGACTGTGACTCTGACTGTGACTCTGACTCTGACTGTGACTCTGACTGTGACTCTGACTGTGACTCTGACTGTGACTCTGACTGTGACTCTGTGACTCTGACTGTGACTCTGACTCTGACTGTGACTCTGACTGTGACTGAGTGTGACTCTGACTCTGACTGTGACTGTGACTCTGACTCTGACTGTGACTCTGTGACTCTGACTGTGACTCTGTGACTGAGTGTGACTCTGACTCTGACTGTGACTCTGACTGTGACTGAGTGTGACTCTGACTCTGACTGTGACTGTGACTCTGACTGTGACTCTGTGACTCTGTGACTCTGACTCTGACTCTGACTGTGACTCTGTGACTGAGTGTGACTCTGACTGTGACTCTGACTGTGACTCTGAGTATGACTCTGACTGTGACGTGACCCACAGCGTTCAGCTCCAGTCAAATGAAGCTCATCGAGGCTAGCAGTTATAGCTGAGAATCTGGAGCTGAGTTCCATATTAGGAACAGGAATTGATTTGCAGATAAAATGTTGAAATAAACCCCCAGGATCACGTAGAGGAGGTGAATATGAACATTTTAAAACCAAAACAAGGAGCAGCAGCAGCAGGTACAGAGGGAGGAGCCACACTTTCTCAATACAAAGTGAAGTCGATGGAGTTGGACACGGCCCCATGAACACTTCCTGTTTGGAATGCGGTGGGTAGAGGGTCAGCTCTGTCCGTTTATATAAACAGTCTGTGGGCCAAACCACAAACACGCCACACGTTCTCACCTTTCTACAATATTTTGAAGTGGGCCTCGCAGTGCAAATGCTCCGATATTTGGGCTTTAGGCTTTATATTTGTCCATGTCGGCAGTCGCTCTGTCTAGTTTTACTCTTTGATCAATTCTGTTGGAAAGAACAACATGTATTTTTGGTTTCCTCTGATGACGTCAGACTTTACACTTTATGTCCCAACTCAGGAGTTGTATTTTCACAGCACAGGCCACTGCACATGTTCACTGTAGGTGTAGACTTTTTATTTAACCTGTATTTAAAGACGGGGTATTTTACTTCTATGGGGTATTTACTAACGCACTTACATTACCTTTAGGCCACTTTTTACTGCTCCAAAAAGTCAATTTTTCAGAATAGATCCTCTTAAATTAGGCTACTCTTAGGTTACATGTATTTGAGCTTATAAATACTTTTAATACAACCAATATATACAACCAATATATACTCTTTTTCTCTGAGCCTGTGCCCGCCTCAGCCTGTGCCCGCCTCAGCCTGTGCCCGCCTCAGCCTGTGCCCAGCACGGCACACGGTCCTGTGCGGCTGATGTGTCGGTGCGTCACGTCTCGGGTCTCGAGCGGTGCGCGCGGAGCGGAGCGGAGTGAGAGAGGGTCGGAGCAGACTGCGGCTGCGCCCCTCCCGCAGCGGATTACGGACCAAACCACCGCGGACCCTGAGGTTTAGCCCCGTCATATGAGCCTTTCATCTCAGCGGAGCGTGAGTGTGCACCTGCCGGAGTGCTCTGGAGCCGCTCGCCGCCTCTGCGCAACCTCCACGGAGCAGGCCACGCCGAGAAGAGCGCTCATTGTGCGGCTGCAGCATCACCCAGTGTCCGCAATGGCGTGGTAGCGGCTCACGGTGTCCACTGCGCTCCCGACACAGGACTGTACCAACGACACCGTACCAGCCGCGGAAACTGCGTTATTCGGAAGGGTGGTACGGCGAGCATCTCTCCACGCTGCCCGTGTTTTGGATAACGGTCCCGACATGACGCCGGAGCCACGTCTGTAAGTCTTTTGTTGTTGTGACGGAGCCTCCGCGCTCAGGAGACTGTTATTTGGGATTCTTTGTCGAACAGGCAGGTCAGAGAGTTCAGTGCGTCCACAGATGCACGTGTTGAAACCGTGGAAACGCGCGTGTGTCCGCGCGTGTCGCGAGGCTGATGAGCGCCGCTGCAGGTCTCCATAATGTCCATAATGTTCATAATGTCCATAATGTTCATAATGTCCATAATGTCCATAATGTTCATAATGTCCATAATGTTCATAATGTTCATAATATTTCTCTGTAACTTTGTCCGTGCGCACAGAGCGCGGACACGGGGGGATGTGCGGAGCCCAGGCCCAGAGGCTGCGGGGAGCCCGGGCTGTGACAGCCCCAAACACACACACACACACACACACACACACACACACACACACACACACACACACACACACACACACACACACACACAGAGTGTGTGTCGCTGAGTGTAACAGTGTGTGTCGCTGAGTGTAACAGTGTGTGTCGCTGAGTGTAACAGTGTGTGTTGCTGAGTGTAACAGTGTGTGTTGCTGAGTGTAACAGTGTGTGTTGCTGAGTGTAACAGTGTGCGCCCCAGAGCCCAGCATTATATTTGTGTTATATTTGTGATCATGTGACCCTCAGAGACACTGCTGCCTCGTCTCTGTACAACACCATTCTGTTTGTGCAGTGACACAGTTTTGTCTGTAGGTCACACATGCACGCACACTTGTGCACACACACACACGCACACACGCACACGCACACACTGCTCCAGCTCTTGCCACTGTCCTGATTTTTGGAACAGAGGGACAATTCATCTCTACATCAAACTGAAGTTTCCAACTGAGCCTGAAGTGTCACAGCACCCAGAGCACCCAGAGCACCCAGAACACCCACAGCACCCAGAGCACCCACAGACCCCAGAGCACCCCCACAGCACCCCCACAGCACCCCGGGCTAACAGAACACTTTCATATTTCATGACATAAACTGCATAATATTATGTAATGTCATTAAGAATTATTATGTGTGTGTGTGTACTGACCCCGTGTGTGTTTGTATGTGTACTGACCCTCTGTGTGTGTGTGTGTGTGTGTGTGTGTGTGCAGGTGTATGACCCCCTGACCCTCTCAGGATGTTGAAGACGGAGGCGTCGGGGGAGCGGTCTCTCCGTAGCGCGTCCCCTCACCGTAACGCCTACCGCGCTGAGTTCCAGGCCCTGAAGAAAGCGTTTGACCAGCCGCACAGCGATGGAGAACCCAAACCCAAAGAGCCCCGGCAGAGGGGCCGGCAGTACGGGGCCCACGTCAGCCGCATCAAGGACATGTTCATGCAGATGGGCTCAGAGAACACGGCCACCAAGGCCAGGGGCCGAGAAGAAGTGTCACCTCAGAAAATATCAAAACCCACAAACTTTATAAACAAGACGGACGGTTCAGTGGTGAAGCTCCAGCACTCCTTGTCCTCCGACCGCATCGGAGCGGCCGGAAACAAGTTCTGTGAAACCAGGAGACTGTTTGAGCAGCAGTCCAGGGACCAGTCTCAGTCCCCCGTCTTCCCCTACGGCCGGGACAAGAGGGGGTCCCACGAGCACCTGGATGACTGGAGAGGGGCGCGCTCCAACCGGGGCAGCCAGGACTCTCTGGACTCTCTTTGCTCCAGGACGGACGCCGCCTCGCCCACCGTCAGCCAGCTCAGCGCCGTCTTCGAGAACCACAGCCAGGCCCAGGCGAGCTACCGCAGCCCAGGCAGGAGGGCGCTCTACTCCCCCGACGGGCTCCAGAGACAGGGGGACCTGAGTGAGGAGGACTCCAGGCTCTCGCCCGTGCAGGGGACCTACAGGAGCAGGCTGGGAGGGAAGGTCCCCCCCTCACTATCGGCAGACGAGCTCCTCAGCCACAGTCCTGCTGCAGAGGCGTCTCAGGAGGTCCAGGCCAGAGACAAACCAGAAAACGCTGGAGCACCCAAACATCTCCCTGAGGCCACCACCAACGGGGGACAGGTCAACGGCTCTTATGAGGAAGACCACAAACACAGGGAGGATCTGGACGTAGCAAAACCATTAGAAGACAAACCTGACAAAACAGCAAGCCCCAGGCAAAGCCTGGTCACAGCGGATGTAGTACCACTGACCGACACAGGGGGAGCTAAAGAGGAGGTGGAGGAGGAGGAGTACAGTGGCCCGCGGGTGGTGTACACGGCGGACGGGGACGCGTGTCTCCAGGGCTGGGGCGAGAGCTGCACTGATGCCGAGGACGACCTGTACGGAGACGAGGACCAGGACTATGTGTACGACCCCGGCTCAGACCTGATCGAGGTCCCTGGACTCCCCCCCGAGGCTTCAGACGAGGTCCCCCCCAAGAGGAAGATCAGCTTCAGCACGGCGCCCATCACAGTAAGTCTGTGCTCAGCTTCAAAAGGGGCTATTACACTGCTGTGGGGTAATAAAGAGGAGCTATTACACTGCTGTGGGGTAATAAAGAGGAGCTATTACACTGCTGTGGGGTAATAAATAGGAGCTATTACACTGCTGTGGGGTAATAAAGAGGGGCTATTACACTGCTGTGGGGTAATAAAGAGGAGCTATTACACTGCTGTGGGGTAATAAAGAGGGGCTATTACACTGCTGTGGGGTAATAAAGAGGGGCTATTACACTGCTGTGGGGTAATAAAGAGGGGCTATTACACTGCTGTGGGGTAATAAAGAGGGGCTATTACACTGCTGTGGGGTAATAAAGAGGGGCTATTACACTGCTGTGGGGTAATAAAGAGGGGCTATTACACTGCTGTGGGGTAATAAAGAGGGGCTATTACACTGCTGTGGGGTAATAAAGAGGGGCTATTACACTGCTGTGGGGTAATAAAGAGGGGCTATTACACTGCTGTGGGGTAATAAAGAGGGGCTATTACACTGCTGTGGGGTAATAAAGAGGGGCTATTACACTGCTGTGGGGTAATAAAGAGGGGCAAAGAAGTAGTCTCAGAGTAGTTTCAGTGTAGTTAGCGCCCCCTTCAGGCAGATATGAGGCAGTGTCCGCCAGCGTCTGACCAGAACTGAAAAAGCAGCTTGGATGAGAAACGTATTCGACCAAATAAACTTTTGGTCAGTTGACAAAGTGAATTTCTCCTTTTGCCATAAAATACTCAAACATTTCAGGCATGTGTTTGTTGAGTGTAGAAAGCCCCAACAAATGATTTTCCAGAATAAATCCTCTTCAAATAAAGAGGGAAAAGAAGTTGTGTGTAAATCTCCTGCAGTGTCCGGGTTGGTGTACATGTGCTCAAATATCCCGGTTCTGATCCAGTTTTTTGAGTGTCCTGGTTCTGTGAGTGTCCGTGGAAACACAGTGTCCTGGTTTTCCTCTCACTGGGTTTTCCTGAGAGTCTCCAGGATATTTCTGACTGATTTCTCAAACCTGGAGCTGTACTGAGCATGTGCGAACTCAAGGAACAGATACAGGAGCAGAAACTTTCCCTAAACGACTCAAACTCCTACTAGGACTGTTTAAGTAATAATATTTTATACTTTTAAATAAAATAAAGCAGTCTGCTGTTTAATACCACCACATTTAGCCCCAAACTCACTTCTGTGGTGGTTTATGTCGCTCTTGAACTAAACTGACTCTGTGACTCTGTTTTATTTTTCAGCTGTTAAAAATGTCTTTTCCTGAAGCTGTGACAGAGCTCCACAGACTCATGTTCTGACGCGAATGTTTGTCGCCTTTTTGATGTTAGAAACCTGTTAAAAAGCCTTAAGTTGGCAAAATGTATATATGTTTATCTCCTTGCCATATCTGTGCCATAGTTACCATAGCAACCAGTCTAAATATCCAGGATCCTCTGATTCCTCATGTGCACAGGGACACGAGTGTCCTGGTTTCTCTGAGCGCAGGTGAACACCACATCCAGAATACTGTCAGAACCGGGATGAGACTCAGAACCGGGATGAGACTCAGAACCGGGATGAGACTCAGAACCGGGATAAGACTCAGAACCGGGACGAGACTCATAACCGGGACGAGGCTCGTAACCGGGATATGACTCATGACCGGGATAAGACTCATAACTGGGATAAGACTCAGAACCGGGATAAGACTC
The DNA here is from genome assembly GCA_029959045.1 of Taenioides sp. WSHXM2023. Classification (NCBI taxonomy): domain Eukaryota; kingdom Metazoa; phylum Chordata; class Actinopteri; order Gobiiformes; family Gobiidae; genus Taenioides; species Taenioides sp. WSHXM2023. The sequence continues at coordinate 30,826,828 of CM057097.1, read as the reverse complement.
AGAACCGGGATGAGACTCATAACCGGGACGAGACTCATAACCGGGATATGACTCTAAACCGGGATTAGACTCATAACCGGGATAAGACTCATGACCGGGATACGACTCATGACCGGGATAAGACTCATAACCGGGATAAGACTCATAACCGGGATGAGACTCATAACCGGGACGAGACTCATAACCGGGATATGACTCAGAACCGGGACGAGACTCATAACCGGGATAAGACTCATGACCGGGATAAGACTCATAACCGGGACGAGACTCATAACCGGGACGAGACTCATAACCGGGACAAGACTCATAACCGGAATGAGACTCATAACCGGGATAAGACTCATAACCGGGACAAGACTCAGAATCGGGATATGACTCAGAACCGGGATGAGTCTCCTAACCGGGATGAGACTCATAACCTGGATATGACTCATAACTGGGGTATGACTCTAAACCGGGATAAGACTCTAAACTGGGATAAGTCTCAGAACCGGGATGAGACTCTAAACTGGGATAAGACTCAGAACCGGGATGAGACTCTAAACTGGGATAAGACTCAGAACCGGGATGAGACTCATAACCGGGATAAGACTCATGACCGGGATAAGACTCAGAACTGGGACACTGATGCGCAGGAAAACACACTGTATGATACATGTTTAGACCAGGTCCCATCCCCCAAACCAGCGCACAACTACTGAAATACGCACAATTCATACACGTTTCAAGTGTGTTCTGGACTGGTTTGGTGGAAAAGTACCAGTGCTAAATTATTACATCAACATCATTAAAGGCCCAATATGATGCAAAACTGACCGTCTGAACTTTAAGTGATGTTCTAATGAAGTTCCTCCTCAAAAACAGACCTGGAGTTGTGTTTGTTTCATTCACATGTTTGAGGAACTCTTTATTATTAGTCTGTCTACATCTCCAAAGCTCCAAACGCTCTGTTCCACCTTGTGATGTCATCAAGTGGTAGTTTTCAAGTGGTTGCTTTGTCTGTAAATTTTCCCAGTATGACATTAAACCCTTTCTACTTTCATGGAGACCAAACCGGACCAAGTTCCAGGTCAGATCTGTGGAGAGGCGACCCCGCTCACAGTCAGAATGTCTGTTTTTCTAGGGATTTCTTAACTATAAAACCACCTGTAACTGAATAAATGTAAAGTAGAGCTGTTTAAAGGTGCACTATGTAACTTATTTAACTGCTTGTTTCTATGGATACGTCATTGCTCTGCCTGGAATGTTCCACAGTGTGACATTAAACAGCTCTACTTTACATTTATTCAATTACAGGTGGTTTTAGAGCTCAAAAATACCTAGAAAAACAGACATTCTGACTGTGAGTGGGGTCGCCTCTCCACAGATCTGACCTGGAACTTGGTCTGGTTTGGTCTCCATGGAGATAGAAAGCTTTTACGCCATACTGTGGAACATTCCAGGCAGCGCAATGGCGTCTCCATAGAAACAAGCAGGTGACGGCGCCCTTCATCAGCAGGACCTGGAGCTCCACAGACTCCAGGAGCTGTAGGTTGGAGGTGGAATGTTCTGAGGGCTGAGGGCACCTAAGCCTGGACTGATCTTCTGAAGGTCTGAAGCTCCTTAGAGGATCACCTGCCTCACATGTGCGTGGATGTAATGAGCCTGATAGAGCCGCTGTTGTGAGAGCGGGGCCACAGACAAAGGGCCCGAGTGTGTCCGGGGCCCGAGATTATACACATATTTCCCAGTATTATCCCCCAGCATCATAATACCAAACACAAGCAGTAAACTAACACACACAGACACAGACTTTGTGTCAGATGCCCTCCCTGTGATTCTTGTTCAGACTTTTTGGCTTTTGTCCAGTCCTGTTCAGTGCTGGGTCAGTCCGGTTTTAGTTCTGTTTTAGTCCTGGTTTAGTTCTAGTTTAGTCTTGGTTTAGTCCTGATTTTGCCCTGGTTTATTCCTGCTCTAGTCCTGGTTTATTTCTAGTTTAGTCCTGCTCTAGTCCTGCTCTAGTCATGGTTTAGTTCTGGTTTAGTCCTGGTTTGTTCTTGCTCCAGTCCTGGTTTAGTCCTGCTCTAGTCCTGCTCTAGTCCTGCTCTAGTCTTGCTTTAGTCCTGGTTTAGTTCCAGACTGAGTCCTGGTTCTGTTGGTGCTTGTGGGGCCTTTGGACTGTTTCTGTGCATTCTGTTCTAGTTTTGACTCTTCTGAGCTCCCGTAGTTCAGACTTGCTCTGGTTCAGAACTTGGATGAGTCCAGAGTCCTGATTTCAGACTGGCTCCTTGGACACTGTCTTTTACAATGCACCACACTGTCTTTAAACGCACCACACTGTCTTTAAAGGCACCACACTGTCTTTAAACACACCACACTGTCTTTAAACACACCACACTGTCTTTAAACACACCACACTGTTTTTAAACACACCACACTGTTTTTAAACACACCACACTGTCTTTAAACACACCACACTGTCTTTAAACACACCACACTGTCTTTAAACACACCACACTGTCTTTAAACACACCACACTGTCTTTAAACACACCACACTGTTTTTAAACACACCACACTGTCTTTAAACACACCACACTGTCTTTAAACACACCACACTGTCTTCTACCACACCACACTGTCTTTAAACACACCACACTGTCTTTAAACACACCACACTGTCTTCTACCACACCACACTGTCTTTAAACACACCACACTGTCTTTAAACACACCACACTGTCTTTAAACACACCATACTGTCTTTAAACACACCACACTGTCTTCTACCACACCACACTGTCTTTAAACACACCACACTGTCTTTAAACACACCACACTGTCTTTAAACATACCACACTGTCTTTAAACGCACCACACTGTTTTTAAACACACCACACAAAGCTCGGCACATACAGAACTGCCCATTAAAAAAAAAAAAACCCCACAAATAAACATTTTTTTACACTGCTTTTTGGGCACATGAATAAACGGGAGGCTTAAACACAAATCCGAACAGCTCATTAACAAACATAACGAGGTTCTCCTCCTCTTCCTCTTCCACTTGTAGCTCTGCACACGGGCGTATGAGCTGTAATTATCTCCAGAGTCGTTTTATTCTCGACGTTCTCAAACTGTTAGACTCTGTGCATAACTATACACAATTAGTCATTTATATTTACTGATGCTGAAACCTCACACTCTTATTCACACACACACACACACACACACACACACACACGCACGCACGCACGCACGCACACACACACACACACACACACACACACACACACACACACACACACACACACTCTCTCTCGTCTGCTGTGGCGGTGTATGCTTTTGTATTGTATTATTCCGTATTGTAGTTAGTGTGTTGTCTGGTCTGGTCTAATGTCTGTTGCATGTTGTATGTTGCTAATTAAATCATAATTTTAAAAAGTATATATATTTTTTATAATATATAATTTTTCTCGTGCACAATCTGTTGGTAATTTTATCTCATGAGCCCGTGTCTCATCCCTGACTGACAACATGAAACTTCTGTCACTTTAGACTCACAGTGGGATGAGGAAACACAACGTTTACTCAAGTCAGAGTACTGTTACTGCAGTACAAATATTACTCAAGTAGGAGCAAGTATACTGCTAGAAAAATACTCTGAAAAGTATCTGACTTAGACTTAGACAAACTTTATTGATCCACAAGGGAAATTATTTGGATACAGTCGCTCAAACATCACAATATAATTTAATAACAGAGTAACAAAAATAGACGGTGTAGCAAAAAGAGCAAGAGACACGTGTCAAATGAGACATAATTATAAAAATAAATGTAAATGTACAAATCAAAATAAAATAGAAAAATAAGTAATAAAATATAAAATAAACTATAAAATCACAGCTATAAACAAGAGACAAGAACAACAGTGTAAATACTCTGCTGATTGACAAGGCATAAGGTTATCTGTTACTTAAGACTGAGTTGTACAGTTGTAGGGAGTATTATCTCCTCTGTCCCTCTATGGTCTGGTGCAGTGGGTGAGTTGTTGTGCAGTTGTAGGGAGTATTATCTCCTCTGTCCCTCTATAGTCTGGTGCAGTGGGTGAGTTGTTGTATAGTTGTAGGGAGTATTATCTGTCCCTCACTGTGACAAATGTCTCCAGTTCACAGTCGATCACGTGTCCAGATTTATGGATCAGTTTGTCAGTCCCAGTGTCTCTTTTCCTGGTGCTGCTCCTCCAGCAGAACCACAGTGAAGTCCAGGGTGATGTCCTCCACAGACTGGGAGAACATCTCCAGGAACTCACTGCACACATTGAAAGACCTGAGCTTTCTCTGCTCATGCTCTTCTTGTAGACAGCGTTACAGTTGTCCCTCCTGTTGTCCACACGCCAAGGTCCTTATTTGTGTTTGTGTTCTTGTGGTGTTTGGTGTTTGGTGATTACAGAGCGACTGATGGGGCCTCTGTGCCCGAGGGCCCCGGATCATATAGATTATTGAGGACAGACACGCCCCCTTTCACACACACACACACACACACACACACACACACACACACACACGCACACACACACACACACACACTGAACGCAAAGCCCCGCCCCCACACACGAGTCCAACAGCTGGCCCTTTGTCCCGCCGACCTCAGGGACACAGAGCACTATTGTGTCTGAACTTTTTATGGAGAATTTTATGATAATAACGTTTTAATGGCGTTTCTTCCCACATGATACACCAGAGACACACAAACACACACAAACACACACTTTACAGGGCCCGTAAAGCTGTTTTCATCTGTTCTAATGTAATTTCCTCCTCACAAACACACCGGGAGTTGTGTTTTACTTCTCTCAAACTGAAAACACTCTGTTCCACCTTGTGATGTCATCATGTGGTGATACAGGAAGTGCTCCACTGTGTTTTTAAACTCCACACATCTTCACTAGAATCATTTGGATCATTTCAGTTCTGGAATTGCCGATCTCGACTGAACTAAAGGTAAAAGGAGCTGTTCACTTGAAAACTACCACTTGATGACATCACAAGGTGGAAGTGTTTGGAGCTTTGGAGATGTAGACAGACTAATAATAAAGAGTTCCTCAAACATGTGAATGAAACAAACACAACTCCAGGTCTGTTTTAGAGGAGGAACAACATGACTTAAAGCTCACAAGAGTCAGTTTTGTGTGATACAGCACCTTTAAAGCGGGGCGTCCCCAGGGTGCTGCCCCAGGGGTCCCCAAGGTGCTCATGCTGGACTGAACTGTTGAGCTGCCCTCAGGGTGAGAGGCTCCAGTGTGGTCATGGCTCATGGGGTCTGGTCATGGCTCAGGGGGTGTGGTCATGGCTCAGGGGGTGTGGTCATAGCTCAGGGGGTGTGGTCATGGCTCATGGGGTCTGGTCATGGCTCAGGGGGTGTGGTCATAGCTCAGGGGGTGTGGTCATGGCTCAGGGGGTGTGGTCATAGCTCAGGGGGTGTGGTCATGGCTCAGGGGGTGTGGTCATAGCTCAGGGGGTGTGGTCATAGCTCAGGGGGTGTGGTCATGGCTCAGGGGGTGTGGTCATAGCTCAGGGGGTGTGGTCACGTGCTCAGGGGGTGTGGTCATGTGCTCAGGGGGTGTGGTCATGGCTCAGGGGGTGTGGTCACGTGCTCAGGGGGTGTGGTCATAGCTCAGGGGGTGTGGTCACGTGCTCAGGGGGTGTGGTCATAGCTCAGGGGGTGTGGTCACGTGCTCAGGGGGTGTGGTCATGTGCTCAGGGGGTGTGGTCAGAGGGATCTGCTCTGTGCCCTGAGCTCTGGACCAGAGTCTGACCTGAAACCTGGACGTTCGTTTGGTCCGTGGTGCGTCGTATCTCCAGAACCGTAAAACCATCAGAATAATGTGGGTAATTTAAAGGAGGAACTCTGATGTTTATTTGTTTTCTTGATGTCTGGAAATTCAGGACATTTTCCTGGAATATGGACAAAAACGTCTAAACCCGTTTGTGCCGCCTTCAGTGACCTCTGCAGTGTAGCCCCGCCCCCAACACACACACTCCTCTCTCCTCTCCTCCCTCTCTCCTCTCTCCTCTCCTCTCCTCCCTCTCTCCTCTCTCCTCTCCTCTCCTCCCTCTCTCCTCTCCTCTCCTCCCTCTCTCCTCTCTCCTCTCTCCTCTCCTCTCCTCTCCTCCCTCTCTCCTCTCTCCTCTCCTCTCCTCTCTCCTCCCTCTCTCCTCTCCTCTCCTCCCTCTCTCCTCTCCTCCCTCTCTCCTCTCCTCTCCTCTCTCCTCCCTCTCTCCTCTCCTCTCCTCTCCTCCCTCTCTCCTCTCTCCTCTCTCCTCTCCTCTCCTCTCTCCTCCCTCTCTCCTCTCCTCTCCTCTCCTCCCTCTCTCCTCTCCTCCCTCTCTCCTCTCCTCTCCTCTCTCCTCCCTCTCTCCTCTCCTCTCCTCTCCTCCCTCTCTCCTCTCTCCTCTCTCCTCTCCTCTCCTCTCCTCTCCTCCCTCTCTCCTCTCCTCCCTCTCTCCTCTCCTCTCCTCTCTCCTCTCCTCTCCTCTCCTCTCCTCCCTCTCTCCTCTCCTCTCCTCCCTCTCTCCTCTCCTCCTCCCTCTCTCCTCTCCTCTCTCCTCTCCTCTCTCCTCTCCTCTCTCCTCTCCTCTCCTCTCTCCTCTCCTCCTCCCTCTCTCCTCTCTCCTCCCTCTCTCCTCTCCTCTCTCCTCTCCTCTCTCCTCTCCTCCTCCCTCTCTCCTCTCCTCTCTCCTCTCCTCCTCCCTCTCTCCTCTCCTCTCTCCTCTCCTCCCTCTCTCTTCTCCTCTCCTCTCCTCCCTCTCTCCTCTCTCCTCTCCTCTCTCCTCTCCTCTCCTCTCCTCCCTCTCTCCTCTCTCCTCTCCTCTCTCCTCTCCTCTCTCCTCTCCTCTCCTCTCCTCTCCTCTCCTCTCCTCCCTCTCTCCTCTCCTCTCCTCTCCTCCCTCTCTCCTCTCCTCTCTCCTCTCCTCTCTCCTCTCCTCCCTCTCTCCTCTCCTCCCTCTCTCCTCCCTCTCTCCTCTCTCCTCCCTCTCTCCTCCCTCTCTCCTCTCCTCTCCTCCCTCTCTCCTCTCTCCTCTCTCCTCTCTCCTCTCCTCTCCTCTCCTCCCTCTCTCCTCTCCTGTCTCCTCTCCTCCCTCTCTCCTCTCCTCTCCTCTCTCCTCTCCTCTCTCCTCCCTCTCTCCTCTCCTCTCCTCTCCTCCCTCTCTCCTCTCCTCTCCTCTCTCCTCTCCTCCCTCTCTCCTCTCCTCCACATTCAGAGCTCTGGTTTTTCTCTTGGTGCAGTTTAATTCTGTTCTTGTGTTGTTTCCTCAGAGCGTTAAAGTTAAAGTTCTCCCCCCGTGTTCCATCATTCTGAGGTCAAATAATTATCATATAAATATAATATATTTAAATCTCGTGATACGAGCTCAAAAACTGATCAGTGTGTGAGCCGGGCAGCCACAAGAGCAGCCAACCCCTCCGTCTCCGTGCCGATCATTCTTAAATATATTTAATTACAGGTGAAAATGCCAGACTGTGGAACCTTCCCGGAAACACTAACGTTCCCCTGGACACAGGCAGGTGTGTGTCTGCAGCTCACAGTTTACACTGGTGTGATCTCAGGTGAACTCGGCCTGTAAAGAGCTGGATGCCCTTCCGCTGTGCCGTGTGTGGTTCATTATTGATGCGGTCACACTGCTGCTGTCGCCGCCACCTGATCCTCTCAGGACATGAATATTTGAGTGAAACACTAAACCCTGTGGTTTCCAAAGCCGCAGCAGAACGTAGGTCTGCAGCCTCCGTCTGGCCCACACTGATGATGTCATCAGTGTGGGCCAGGCCAGAATGGAAAATGAGAATCAGATCAAGTTACTATTTGAATTTCCTCCTTTGATGGCGTACGGCCAAAAACGTCATGTAAGATATTTTTGTAAACCCTTTAGAATTAAAAGGCCTAACATTTTGTGCCATCTGCTTGTTTCCATGGAGATGTTGTTTCTTTATTTGTAAAGTTCCACAGTATGGCATTAAACATTTCCATCCAGATGTGTTTGTACAGCTCAAAAACACTGACGTCTTTACTGTGGGTGAGGGTGACTTATAACCTGGACTGGACATGACATTCTGATCTCCATGGAAACAAACAGCGTTAATGCCATGCTGTGGAACATTCAAAGCAAAAGCATCTCCATGGAGACAAGCAGTTTCAGAAAAGTTATGTAGTGCAGCTTTATACAAACAGGCTGAAGCCAGGCCGTGGGGAGGCTTAGACTTATCCTGAAGCTTTCATCAAAATCACACCTATATATTACTCCTACTCGAGTAATATTTGTACTGAAGTATCAGTACTCCTACTCGAGTAATATTTGTACTGAAGTATCAGTACTCCTACTCGAGTAATATTTGTACTGAAGTATCAGTACTCCTACTCGAGTAAAAGTTGTACTGAAGTATCAGTACTCCTACTCGAGTAATTTTTGTACTGAAGTATCAGTACTCCTACTCGAGTAATATTTGTACTGAAGTATCAGTACTCCTACTCGAGTAATATTTGTACTGAAGTATCAGTACTCTTACTCGAGTAATATTTGTACTGAAGTATCAGTACTCTTACTCGAGTAATATTTCTACTGAAGTATCAGTACTCCTACTCGAGTAAAAGTTGTGCTTCCTTGTCGCTGTGAGTGAGTCTCAAGTGACAAAAGCTTCTGTGACAATATGAAATGATTTGAACATTTGTGTTTCTTTAGTTTGTCTCATTTTTGTGTCTGTCCTTAAAAACTCCCTCTGGACTGGATCTGGACTAAACCCAGACTGTACCAGGACCAAACAGGCGTCTCTGGACTGGATCTGGACTAAACCCGGACTGTACCAGGACCAAACGGGCGTCTCTGGACTGGATCTGGACTAAACCCGGACTGTACCAGAACCAAACAGGCGTCTCTGGACTGGATCTGGACTAAACCCGGACTGTACCAGGACCAAACGGGCGTCTCTGGACTGGATCTGGACTAAACCCGGACTGTACCAGAACCAAACAGGCGTCTCTGGACTGGATCTGGACTAAACCCGGACTGTACCAGGACCAAACAGGCGTCTCTGCTCAGGGTCAGGGTATTTGTGAATGTAAATGTTCTTCGTGCTCTTACAGACGGTGTGACTGGCTGGTCTGCTCGAGCGTGCTCCTCACAGCAGGTGGACCTCATAACTGTGAGCAGTGACTGAGCTGCTCTCATTCCAGTGCAGCAGCAGCCTGTCTCCCCGGTGCCCGTCCTGCCGCGGCCCCGGGCCCTGGCACTGTGTGAGGGGCCCCACGGAGCGGCTGAATGCCAGTGTCCCCGGGGCCCGCTGGACTCTCTGTGCCAGTGCTGTAAATGTGAATGTTCTTATGGACGTGTCTGACGAACAGCCGTGGAGATGTGGAGACACATGGAGCTTTGTGTGTTTCCGTGGTAACAGCTCTGGGTCAGTTTGTGTTGGTGCTGCCCGGACAGTACAGTGACCACAGTGACCAGTGACCTACAAAAGAGAGTTTCACACACAATGACCATCTTCTCTTGGTTTAACTCACTTCAAATCACAATTATAATTTCAGTAGATTTGAGACTCGACGAGATTTAAAGGTTTGACACAAAACTGTGAGATTTAAGGCGTTAGAATCTTGTGACGTGGACCTGTGAGCTGGAGGTGTGTTTTGTTTCATTCACATGTTTGAGGAACTCTTTATTATTAGTCTGTCTACATCTCCAAAGCTTCAAACGCTCTGTTCCACCTTGTGATGTCATGAAGAAGTAGTTTTCAAGTGAACAGCTCCTTTTACCTTTAGTTCAGTAGAGACTGTAGAGAAGAGAGACGAGGAAACAACAACTCCTATGGAGCTGCACGTCACACTAGAGCAGAGCGTTTTTGTTTTTTTTTACATTTGGACCAAAACGACGACGTGACGCTGCCCAAACCTACGAGTATCACCATGAAGAACATGGAACTGGAGAAGAAAGTGACGTCACAGTGGAGCTGAAAACGGGGGGTTCTTGAAAATAAAATATTAAAGATTCCTCAGACATGAATCACTCCAAATCCAACTTTGAGTCAGTAAATGTTGAGGGGAAACAAGTATAAAATGGTTTGAAGCTCTGAAAAGTCCATTTTGCAGCACTGGTCTGATTTCACTCAGGCGTATGAAGAGTTTAGTCTCCTCCAGCTCTGTGTGGGAGGAGCGGAGGTCTCTGTTTATTGTAATGACACGGCTGCGCACTGAAGGATTCTGGGTAAAGTGTCCGAGTGCACAGTGTAAGAAAGATTAATGTCACGAGGCGCCTCTGGAGCTGTCCCACTTTCACCGTCACCAGCCACAGATACAACCGCAACCACGGACACAACCACAACCACAGATACAACCGCAACCACGGACACAACCACAACCACAGATACAACCGCAACCACGGACACAACCACAACCACAGATACAACTGCAACCACAACCACAACCATGGGCACAACCACAACACCAACCAAGGACACAACCACAGACACAATCATAGCCACAGATACAACCGCAACCACAGATACAACCCAACCACAACCACATCCCCACCCACAGACACAGACATAACAACAGACACATCCACAGACACAGACGATTTCTCTTTTGTTCTTATGAATCGCTGGATTGGCAGTTTCAGATCACAACATTTTATTGGCCATTTATATTTCTTCACATGTGGAGCAGCTGAAATCAATATAGTTAAAATGTAGTTTTTGTAACAAAAACTGCCACCTGTAATTTTATTATATAATTTTTCACCAGTAGATGGCAATGTGAAACGTGTCCCCCCTCCCCGTTAGAAACCAAAAAGCCAATCAGGAGCGAGGCTGTTGAAGGCACACACCCCCTCCCATCGTTACCGCTGGTTGGACAGGGGTTGGTTAACGATGAATCTGTCAACGCTAATGCTAGCAGGAAAAGCAGGCGCCGGGTTGGTCTGTTATTAATGTTCAGATCTTGATTTAGGGTCAAAATGTTGAAATAAAAACCCCAGGATCACGTAGAGCGAGTTCAGACCAACATTTGGAAGTCAGAATAAAGAGCCTGGCAGCAGCAGTTACAGAGAGCGGGGCCAAGATTTTTCAAAACAAAAGAAGTCACTTGCATCCAGAGCGCGAAGGAACCACTGCTCACTTCCTGTTTGGAACATGGCAGTTAGTGCGTCTCCAAACATCCGTGTGTGGAACAAATGGTGTTTTCTAATGTCCTGATGCACCTGAGGGCCAGTCATCCTGAGGGCCAATCCTCCTGAGGGCCGGTCGTCCTGAGGGCCGGTCCTCCCGAGGGCCGGTCCACCTGAGGGCCGATCCTCCTGAGGGCCGGTCGTCCTGAGGGCCGATCCTCCTGAAGGCCGGTCGTCCTGAGGGCCGATCCTCCTGAAGGCCGATCGTCCTGAGGGCCGATCCTCCTGAAGGCCGGTCGTCCTGAGGGCCGGTCGTCCCGAGGGCCGGTCCTCCCGAGGGCCGGTCCACCTGAGGGCCGATCCTCCTGAGGGCCGGTCGTCCTGAGGGCCGATCCTCCTGAAGGCCGGTCGTCCTGAGGGCCGGTCGTCCCGAGGGCCGGTACTCCCGAGGGCCGGTACTCCCGAGGGCCGGTACTCCCGAGGGCTGTCCTCCCGAGGGCTGGTCCACCTGAGGGCCAGTCGTCCTGAGGGCTGGTCCACCTGACACTGACCATAGACTGTGTAAAGAAGTGGACTACGGGATTGTGACGCCGGCTCCAGTCAAATGGAGCTCATGAGGCTAGCAGTTATAGGAGTAAATTTGGAGCCCAGTTCCATATTAAGAATAGGAATTTATTAACGGACAAAATATTGAAACATTTTAAGACCAAGATGACGAGGCTCAGAGGGGCGACAGTTTTTAAATGTAAAGTGAATTGGAGCCAGAGTTGATGGAGCCATAAGTGCACCCATGCTCACTTCCTGTTTGGAGCGCGGCAGTTAGCGGGTTAGCTCTGTCCATTTATATAAACCGTTTATGCTAGCAGCAGACGTCCTCTGAAGCATTTCCTCCCAGGGACATTTATGGACGAATAAGGGATTACACCGCTTCTAAAAAGTGAAACGGTCTGTTGTTTTCGTGCAGGGCTGGTTGTCTTTGTTAAGGTCCGGTTGTCTTACAGTGGTTCTGGTTGTTAAAGTGGGGCCAGTGTTCTCACATTGTGTATGCTCCCCAGGGGAGCGGGGCCGGTTGCTTTAAAGAGGGGCTGGTTGTGTCACAGTGTTTATGCTCCCCAGGTGAGCGGGGCTGGTTGTTTTCATGCGGGGCCGGTTGTTTTCGTGTGGGTCCGGTTATATCACAGTGTTTATGCTCCCCAGGTGAGCGGGGCTGGTTGTCTTCGTGTGGGGCCGGTTGTCTCACAGTGTCTTTGCTCCCCAGGTGAGGGGGGCTGGTTGTTTTCATGCGGGGCCGGTTGTCTCACAGTGTCTTTGCTCCTCAGGTCTTCAGCACATACTCCAATGAGGACTACGATCGCAGGAACGAGGAGGTGGACCCTGTGGCCTCATCGGCGGAGTACGAGCTGGAGAAGAGGGTGGAGAAGCTGGAGCTGTTCCCAGTGGAGCTGGAGAAAGGTGGGACTGTGCCTGTGTCTGTCTGGAAACACACACGATACTGACACGTGTTTAGTACTGACACTTCCATTAAAGGTGAACTATGGAACTACAAATCTGCAGTTCAAATCCTGTACCGAACACACACCATCACCTGCCCTTTTGGGTTTAGTACGAAACAGATGAAGTCAAAGTATCTGGCAACCCAAAGTGAGGAGCTCATTCTGCTTCTGATTGGATAATTGACTTGAACCAAGTCCACAGACACAGGAGGGTAGAACCAGGCTAAAATAGTATTTAAAAACATTTTTACTGAAGTAGAAGAACAAAGCAGTGGTCCAAGAAATGACTGAAGTGTAGAAAAGTATCTGAGGAAATGAAACTCAAATAAGCGTGGCATTTTTTTTTCAAAGGATAGACAAAAATGAGAAAAAGTAAAACCTACTTAATTAATGAATTATTGCATTTATAGAACACGTTTCAAGAGACTCAAAGACTCTTTACATCATTCTTCATTCACTCCACACTGGGTGATGATAAGATACTAATGTAGCCACAGCTGCCCTGGGGCAGACTGACAGAAGCGAGGCTGCCAATCTGCACCATCGGCCTCTCTGACCAACACTCACGCACACACCACTTTCATACTAGGCAATGTGGGTGAAGTGCCTTGCCTAAAGACACAACAGCAGTTTTTGCACTGGCGCCCCCCTGTGGCTCCTGATTTTCCCAGTGTCTCTCATCCAGGTCCTGCCCAGGCCTGGTCCTGCTGAACCTCTGAGATCTGACGGGATCAGGGTTTGAAAAGTCGGTGTGGCCACAAAGGAAAACTGCATTTTTACACTGGTCGTGTGCGTGTGTGTCTGTGTGTGTCTCTCTGTGTGTGTGTGTAGGTGTGCGTGTGTGTGTGTGTGTGAGTAGAGCGCCCCCTCCTCTGGGCTCCTGAAATAGCCTGGCTGCAGGTCTGTGTGGGTGAGTGGATTTTATATCAGCTCCTCCTGAATAATGGATGAAACTCAGAGGAGGGACTGACCGCTTCACCACAACACAAACGCAGACACAAACTGACACACAAACTGACACACAAACTGACACACAAACTGAGACAAACTGACACACAAACTGAGACAAACTGACACACAAACAGAGACAAACTGACACACAAACTGAAACAAACTGACACACAAACAGAGACAAACTGACACACAAACTGAGACAAACTGACACACAAACAGAGACAAACTGACACACAAACTGAGACAAACTGACACACAAACTGACACACAAACTGACACACAAACGCAGACACAAACTGAGACAAACTGAGACACAAACTGACACACAAACTGAGACAAACTGACACACAAACTGAGACAAACTGACACACAAACTGAGACAAACTGAGACACAAACTGACACACAAACTGAGACAAACTGACACACAAACTGAGACAAACTGACACACAAACTGAGACAAACTGACACACAAACTGAGACAAACTGACACACAAACAGAGACAAACTGACACACAAACTGAGACAAACTGACACACAAACTGAGACAAACTGACACACAAACAGAGACAAACTGACACACAAACTGAGACAAACTGACACACAAACTGAGACAAACTGACACACAAACTGAGACAAACTGAGACACAAACTGACACACAAACTGAGACAAACTGACACACAAACTGAGACAAACTGAGACACAAACTGACACACAAACTGAGACAAACTGACACACAAACTGAGACAAACTGACACACAAACTGACACACAAACTGACACAAACTGACACACAAACTGAGACAAACTGACACACAAACTGAGACAAACTGACACACAAACTGAGACAAACTGACACACAAACAGAGACAAACTGACACACAAACAGAGACAAACTGACACACAAACTGAGACAAACTGACACACAAACTGAGACAAACTGACACACAAACTGAGACAAACTGACACACAAACTGACACACAAACTGAGACAAACTGACACACAAACTGAGACAAACTGAGACACAAACTGACACACAAACTGAGACAAACTGACACACAAACTGAGACAAACTGAGACACAAACTGACACACAAACTGAGACAAACTGACACACAAACAGAACATGCAGGAGCAGAAGTTTGGACACGGCGTCTCGTTCAGTGTTTTTCTTCATGTGTACCTCACCGTAGCGTCTCTAACCCTGATGCCCTGTACGCTGTGTTTCAGATGAGGACGGCCTGGGCATCAGTATCATCGGGATGGGAGTCGGTGCTGATGCGGGGCTGGAGAAACTGGGCATCTTTGTGAAAACAGTGATCGAAGGAGGAGCAGCCGAGAGGGACGGCAGGTACAGAGAGTCTTTTAGCTCCTCTGTGTTTTTAAAGTCCATAATCCTGACCAGACTCATTTTGACCACGATTAACCAAATTTGATGCTAGCAGCTATTGTTGTTAACATTATTTGCACTGTTTCACTTCATAGTGCACAGGCAGGATTAGGGTTAGGTTTAAATTTGATATTTTTGTAATGTTTTCACAGTATATACCTTATTTTTCATTTTGTAATATTATTTTGAAGTAAAGGTGCATTTACTTTAATAATAATAATAATAATAATAATAATAATAATAATAATAATAATAATAATAATAAAGCCACAAAGAACACTACAAAAGCATAAGAATAAAATACAGAAGGCATTCAAAAACAGACAGTGATGCAAACAATTCAATTAATTATACTAAAATAACTTAAAGGCGCTTTTACTCTCTTTAAATGTGAGACAGAGCAGAGATTTGCCAATGAAGATAAAGCTAACAACAACTAGCATGCTAACAACACACTTCCAGATTCCCCAACAACACTTTATAAGTAGATGCAGACACTATACAGCGAACTTATTTTGATATCAAGAGCTGCTTATAAAACACATGGGGAAATAGTCTTTAAATCCGCCCTGTGCTTGTGTGTGCTCCATATTTATGACACCAGTGCATCTTTCTGTTATAGTTTGGACATTTTATCGCAATATTGAGATAAAATGACTTAATAAAAGAAATAAACGCACAATGGAGCTGACGCGGCCGCGTCATGACAACAAAGCGCGGCATGGACCAAACCAGGTCTAAACCAGGACTAAACCAGGCCTAAACCAGGTCTAAACCAGGACTAAACCAGGTCTAAACCAGGTCTAAACCAGGACTAAACCAGGTCTAAACCAGGACTAGACCAGGACTAAACCAGGTCTAAACCAGGACTAAACCAGGACTAAACCAGGTCTAAACCAGGACTAGACCAGGACTAAACCAGACTGTGGTCCCTCCTGTGGACAGCTGCACTAGAGCAGAGTGTTTTTTTACATTTGGACCAAAACGACGACGCGACGCTGCCCAAACCTACGAGTATCACCATGAAGAACATCGAACTGGAGAAGGAAGTGACGTCACAGTGGGCGTGTCACAGTGGGCGTGTCACAGTGGGCGTGTCACAGTGGGCGTGTCACAGTGGGCGGGTCACAGTGGGCGGGTCACAGTGGGCGTGTCACAGTGGGCGGGTCACAGTGGGCGGGTCACAGTGGGCGGGTCACAGTGGGCGTGCACCGGGGGGGAAATCAACAAAATGGCGTCTTGAAAATAAGAGATTAAAGATTCTCAAACATGAATCAGTCCAAATCCAACTTCAGAGGGTCAGAGAAAAAACAACTAGAACCTGGAGAAACATCTGAGGAGAACAGTTTGGAGAAACATCTGAGGAGAACAGTTTGGAGAAACATCTGAAGAGAACAGTTTGGAGAAACATCTGAGGAGAACAGTTTGAAGAACAGCTCTAATTTAAGCTTAAGCTCATCTCCCACCTCGGCCTGTAGGACAGTGTGTACTCTGTGCTGTGTGGAGGCAGGTGGAGATGGATGTAGATGGAGCAGAACAGAAGGACATGGTGTGAGTGTGAGTTGAGTGAGAGATGTGCTACTGACGTCACATCCTCTGCACCCTCCATCTGCTCCATACACTGTGATCCTCTGCACCACCTCACCCTCCTCCGCTCCTCTGACCCTGTGGTCCTCTGACCCTCTCCTCTGCTCCTCTGACCCTCTGCTCCTCTGACCCTCTCCTGCAGAAGTATCTGGACATGGAGGATTTCTCTCATGAGTCAACATCTCATCCTTCATCCTCCTTTTTCCTTTTTCACATAATTTGATTCTGGCAGAGTGCACCTTTTTATTTTTAGCATCCCTCTTTCTTTTTGCTTTTTCACAGCCCAGTCATCGAGGCCCTGGAGCGGGGGCCATGGCAGCTCTTCCTTTTCTCCTCTCTCCTCACACTGCTCTCTCTGCTGTATTCCCAGGCTGAAAGTCAGTGCCCATCGGTCAGTGGTCATTTGCAGGGGTCAGCAGCAGATTTCCAACTTTGGCTGGACATTTTTTGACAATGACAAAAATCATAGTTGTGTTTAGATTTCCTTCGTGTGGGTCCAGTTTCATCACAGCTCCTGCTTTTGGTCAGGATTCACAGGAGAGAAAACAGGATTCATGTGCTCAAATCTCTGTTGAGTTTTGATACTAGTTTTAGTTTCTGATTCTCTGTAGTTTTGGCGGCCCTGGTGTTTCTGACGCCTCTGACCTTTGTTTTCAGGATTAAGGTGAATGATCAGATCGTGGAGGTGGATGGGACCAGTCTGGTGGGGGTCACTCAGAGCTTCGCCGCCTCTGTGCTCCGGAACACGTCTGGAATCGTGCGGTGAGAAAGACACACACTCCACATGTTTACACACACGCCAAAGAGGATTATGGGTAGATTATAGGACAGTGTGCCAGTCCACTGTGCTCCATAAGTGTACGGCCCACAGACGGAGAACAGCACCAGCGTCCTCCCCCTGCAGGGAGAGTCAGAGGTGCTCTACAGCTTTGTGTCCTGATCCATAAGTCTGGAGGTCCACAGATGTGAAGAAGTCACAAACGCCTGTATTCTTATAGTGTCTTATACAGATAATACACTTTTGTGTTTTTCCTAAAGAGGGGCTTATACTTCTGTGGGGTATTAACTCTAACACATAACATGTTTAGATCACCATGTTCCTCTGTTGTTTTGAAAATGTTATCAGAATCAGAATTTATTTGTCATTTCAGTATAAAAAAATAAATAGAAATGAAACACTGCACTCAGGTCCAGGTCATCAGCAGCACAAATAACAATAAATAGTTTAAAATATTGTATGTTTTTAAAAAAACAGCCTTCACCCGCTCCCATTTTCTAAAGTGCTTTCCAATTCAATGCTTTTTTCTAATATATATTCAAAACATGAATAAATCACATATTGTTTTGTGTCCTACTTTTTTATATTCATGAAAATTTAGAGTCTTCACCTGCAGACAGAGACACAGAGACACGTCCAGGTGTGTCTCAGTCTCAGTTTATGGACAGGCTCATGTGAAGCTCAGAACCTCCAGAATTCCCTCCCTGAGCTGCAGAGGCTGCACTAGCACTGACTCTGGGGTTTAGGGAGTGACGTTCAGATCAGAGACATTTTAGGTTTAAACACACTGGATTTCAGCTTTGAACCAGCCACCCACATGAGAGAGTCATGTGACGCTCATTCTGCGTTCTGATTGGACAGGTTTGGTTAGGTGAGTTTGTTTTCCATTTGTAGTTGGCAAAAACATGTGCCAAATGCTCAAAGAGACGTTAAAACATCCACAAACAAACACGAGAAAATCATTACAGGAGACAAACTGAAACACCAAAAAACACCACGTTATAATAAATAATATGTTCAGTAAAGCTAATGAGCAAAGACACAGACACAACAAATAACATCATACCAACCTCTACAGAAACCATAAATGAATAAACGAGGCTAAAAACACTAGTGTACGGCACAGTGCAGTTCAAGTCAGATCAGGTATTATCAGCGCAGATGGAATAGTGCAGAGCAGAAGGCAGTTTCTTATGTGGGTCTAGTGCAAATGGTAAATAATGCAAAAGGCATAAAGTGCAAAGCACTTTTTTGGGGGGTCAGGGGGGGTCTGAGTCCAAATGTTCTTGGGGGAGTTCTGTTCTTGGTTAGACTCAGATTTTTAGATTTTAGATTTTCAGCATCCAAGATCCTGGTGGATGAAGCTGTTGGTGAGTCTGGTGGTGCAGGGACGGAGGCTCCTGTAGCTCCCCCAGAGGGCAGGAGGCTGAACAGATTGTGTGCGGGGCGACTTGTATCAAGTCTTTACCAATAATCTAATGAATGAATGAATGAATGAATGAATAATGAATGAATAATGAATGTTTACCTGTGAACGGAGGCTCTCCAGGACGTGCTGGTGAAAAGGCATAAAGTGTCTGTTTGTCAGTTGACGTGAATAATTAAAGACACATGAGTGAACAGGTGAACAGGGGACACCTACACAGAGGAGGTACTGAGGGCCGGTGCTGATTGGATGTTCCTGGTCATGTGATGAGGAGGGATCAGGAAGTGAGATGTGCCCATTAAAGTGTGGATCAGGACGATTTTTTTGTGTCTGAGACCGGCCCTCGTCCGACAGAGCAGTGATCGAATCCAAACCGAGCCCGATAGGCATCAAGATATTTGTGTCCGAGTCCGACCGAGCCCGACACAATTAAAATCACACTATTTTCATAGGCCGACTAATGACACATGTAGGATATTGAAAAGCATTCGGAACGTCAACACAGATGAGCGGAGCGCATCAGTGCGTGCACACGGAGGAACACGTGCATATTAGCACATGTTCACATGTTAGCAAGTTTTCACTCATCATCCAAATTATCAAACTCAGGTGTTCCAGTCACTTCCAGGGCCACAGGTGAATAAACTCAAACCCCTGGACCTGCAGATGTTTCTACAAACATTTGTAAAGAATGAGTCGCTCTCAGGAGCTCAGTGAATTCCAGCGTGACAGGATGAACCTGTGCAACAAGTCCAGTCGGGAAATTTCCTCACTCCTAAATATTCCACAGTCACAGTGGGATTATAACAAAGTGGAAGTGACTGGGAATGACAGCAACTCAGCCATGAAGTGTTAGTCCACGTAAACTGACGGGGCGGGGTCAGAGGATGTTGAGGTTCATAGTGCGCAGAGGTCACCAACTTTCTGCAGAGTCAGTCTCTACAGACCTCCAAACTTCATGTGGCCTTCAGATTAGCTCAAGAACAGTGTGTAGAGCTTCATGGAATGGGTTTCCATGGCCGAGCAGCTGCATCCAAGACAAACATCACCAAGTGCAGAGCGTCGGATGCAGTGGTGTAAAGTGCCGCCACTGGACTCTAGAGCAGTGGAGACACGTTCTCTGGAGTGAAGAATCACACTTCTCCATCTTCAATCTGATGGACAAGTCTGGGTTTGGCGGTTGCCGGGGGAACTGTACTTGTCTGACTGAACTGTGCCGAGTAAAGTTTGTGGAGGGGGGATTATGGTGTGGGGTTGGACCCTTAGTTCCAGTGAAAGGAACTCTGAATGTTTCAGCACCAAGAGATTTTGGACAATTCCATGATCCAAACTTTGAGGGAACAGTTTGGAGATGGTCCCTTCCTCTTCAACATGACTGTGCACCAGTGCACAAAGCAACGTCCATAAAGACCTGGATGAGAGAGTTTGGTGTGGATGAACTTGACTGTCCTGCACAGAGTCCTGACCTCAACCCGACAGAACACCTTTGGGATGAATTAGAGCGGAGACTGAGAGCCAGACCTTCTCGTCCAACATCAGTGTGTGACCTCACAAATGCACTTCTGGAAGAGTGGTCCAAAATTCCCATAAACACACTCCTAAACCTTGTGGACCTTCCCAGAAGAGTTGAAGCTGTTACAGCTGCAAAGGACCGACGTCATATTAAACCCTATGGATTAAGAACGAGATGTGACTGAAGTTCATCTGTGAGTCAAGGCAGGAGAGTGAATATTTTTACAGTACCTCCTGGCGTGTCACTGCAGAGTATCAGTAGGACAAACACTCGAGGGGCAATTCAAACTGTGATAAATAACGTTCCACAGTTTGTAAAATAAGATGTAGTGTTTCGTTACAGTCGAAGTATCTGAGTGTTTTTCTGATAAAACCAGATCAGCAGCTCCACGGTGAAGCTCACCCGCACCCCTCCTCCTCCTCCCTTCCCCTTCTTCCTCCTCCCTTTTCCTTCTTCCTGCTCCCTTTTCCTTCTTCCTGCTCTCTTCTCCTTCTTCCTCCTCCTCTCTCTCCTCCTCCTCCTCCTCACATCTCCATCACTCCTGTCCTACATTCACCTCTGCAGCGTGGCCTATATTTACCGCACGTCTCGCCTCCTCAGAGCAGCACGTTCGATTAAACAGGATTAGACAGAAACTGGAAACTTTAGTTTCAGACTGAAGAGCAGAGTGTGTGTGTGTGTGTGTGTGTGTGCGTGCGTGTGTGCGTGCGTGCGTGCGTGCGTGCGTGTGTGTGTGTGTGTGTCTTAGACTTTAGACTTAGACAAACTTTACTGATCCACAAGGGAAATGACTTGGACTCAAACATCACAATATCACAATAACACAGAGTAAAAAATATTTATATATAAAAAGGTAATAAACCTGTAAATAAGTAGCAATAAAAAATAGCAAGAAGCTGGTGTCAGTACGTCATAAATGATATAAATGTATGTAGAGTAAGTAAAAACAAATCTAGTAATATAAATACAGTATATCACAGTTATATACAAGAGGTCATAAGGAAACAGTGCAAAGATGATCTGATGATTGACCGAAAACACAGACTGGGACAGTGGGAGGGTGTCAGCCCCGAGGAGCTCAAGAGGAACATATGATGAGACCACGAGTGAAAAAAGTCCTCATTTAAGACCAGAATCTCCTCGCTGAAGCAGCAGGCAGGTTTAGAAGATTTAAGCAAAAAAACTTCTCCCTGAACATGTTTCCTTGTGTTGGTTTTTCAGTAAGGAAAGGTGTCAAAACATAAATGAGCCATAATCGGATGAAACTAAAATGGAATTGTGGTTCTCTTTCCTGTTTGGTGCCGAGATACAGGAAAGTTGTGGTTGGAATACTAGTTATAGCACTTACCACAAGTCGAGTGGAACTGTGCTAAGACACATCCAGAGAGGGGGCTCACTGTGCTCCTTCAAGCCTGAGGAGAGAGGCTTTTTCCGGGTCAGCTGGTCCTCCGCCACCCCCACTCCTGTCCCACTGCCCACTGCTCGCTACCCGCTCCAGGACTGTCCTCCTTCAGATGAGGACCACAGCGGACTTTCTGCTGGAGCGGAAATCTGACTGTCTCCAGAAATCACATCACATCTGTGCCACGCTGAGGAGGGGGCGGAGTCTGTGCCACGCTGAGGAGGGGGCGGAGTCTGTGCCACGCTGAGGAGGGGGCGGAGTCTGTAATGAGGAGGGGGCGGAGTCTGTGCCACGCTGAGGAGAGGGCGGAGTCTGTGCCACGCTGAGGAGAGGGCGGAGTCTGTGCCACGCTGAGGAGAGGGCGGAGTCTGTAATGAGGAGGGGGCGGAGTCTGTGCCATGCTGAGGAGAGGGCGGAGTCTGTAATGAGGAGGGGGCGGAGTCTGTGTCACGCTGAGGAGGGGGCGGAGTCTGTGCCACGCTGAGGAGGGGGCGGAGTCTGTGCCACGCTGAGGAGAGGGCGGAGTCTGTGCCACGCTGAGGAGGGGGCGGAGTCTGTGCCACGCTGAGGAGGGGGCGGAGTCTGTGCCACGCTGAGGAGGGGGCGGAGTCTGTGCCACGCTGAGGAGAGGGCGGAGTCTGTGCCACGCTGAGGAGGGGGCGGAGTCTGTGCCACGCTGAGGAGAGGGCGGAGTCTGTGCCACGCTGAGGAGGGGGCGGAGTCTGTGCCACGCTGAGGAGAGGGCAGAGTCTGTAATGAGGAGGGGGCGGAGTCTGTGCCACGCTGAGGAGAGGGCGGAGTCTGTACCACGCTGAGGAGAGGGCGGAGTCTGTGCCACGCTGAGGAGAGGGCGGAGTCTGTGCCACGCTGAGGAGAGGGCGGAGTCTGTGCCACGCTGAGGAGAGGGCAGAGTCTGTAATGAGGAGGGGGCGGAGTCTGTGCCACGCTGAGGAGAGGGCGGAGTCTGTGCCACGCTGAGGAGGGGGCGGAGTCTGTAATAAGGAGAGGGCGGAGTCTTAATGAGGAGAGGGAGGAGTCTGTGCCACGCTGAGGAGGGGGCGGAGTCTGTAATAAGGAGAGGGCGGAGTCTTAATGAGGAGAGGGAGGAGTCTGTGCCACGCTGAGGAGGGGGCGGAGTCTGTAATAAGGAGAGGGCGGAGTCTGTGCCACGCTGAGGAGAGGGCGGAGTCTTAATGAGGAGAGGGCGGAGTCTGTGCCACGCTGAGGAGGGGGCGGAGTCTGTAATAAGGAGAGGGCGGAGTCTGTGCCACGCTGAGGAGAGGGTGGAGTCTTAATGAGGAGAGGGCGGAGTCTGTGCCACGCTGAGGAGAGGGCGGAGTCTGTAATAAGGAGAGGGCGGAGTCTGTGCCACGCTGAGGAGGGGGCGGAGTCTGTGCCACGCTGAGGAGGGGGCGGAGTCTGTAATAAGGAGAGGGCGGAGTCTGTAATAAGGAGAGGGCGGAGTCTGTGCCACGCTGAGGAGGGGGCGGAGTCTGTAATAAGGAGAGGGCGGAGTCTGTGCCACGCTGAGGAGGGGGCGGAGTCTTAATGAGGAGAGGGAGGAGTCTGTGCCACGCTGAGGAGAGGGCAGAGTCTGTAATGAGGAGGGGGCGGAGTCTGTGCCACGCTGAGGAGGGGGCGGAGTCTGTAATAAGGAGAGGGCGGAGTCTGTGCCACGCTGAGGAGAGGGCGGAGTCTTAATGAGGAGAGGGAGGAGTCTGTGCCACGCTGAGGAGGGGGCGTGCGCCGGGAAAGTGACAACAAACTCTTTTTTGGTATTTTTTTATTGATTTATTTATTGTATTTCCCTGAAAATATATAAATATGACTGTAATGGTAAATTTGCTGTGAATAAACTGAAAAGCTTTTTTTTTTTTTTTAACCTTTTAAAGTTGCTCTGTGTAAGTTTTTGTTAAGGAGTCTGCCACCTGCTTATGTCCATGCAAACTGTTTTGCTTTGCTTGAAATGTTCCACATTATGGCATTAAACATATCCATCTTGCACAGTTTCTGGTGGAGTTGCCTCTCCACAGATCTGACCTGTAGCTTGGCCGTCTCCATGGTGATGTTATTGCTTTGCCTTGAATGTTCCACACACAGACAGTTTATTTTAAAGAAATTATACTTTGCTTTTTTCTTGTATTTAGTCGTTTGTACAACATTAATCTAAAGCTGCAGATTTGTGGGTGGAGATAGGGGATGGGAGAAAACTGATCTTTTCGCATTTTTGAATGAGAGATTTTATTAACACTTGATGTTTGAATGTACTGATATGTGATTGGCTGTGTTTGTGTGTGCAGGTTTGTGATTGGCTGTGTTTGTGTGTGCAGCTCTGTGATTGGCTGTGTTTGTGTGTGCAGCTCTGTGATTGGCTGTGTTTGTGTGTGCAGCTCTGTGATTGGCTGTGTTTGTGTGTGCAGCTCTGTGATTGGCTGTGTTTGTGTGTGCAGCTCTGTGATTGGCTGTGTTTGTGTGTGCAGGTTTGTGATTGGCCGGGAGCGCCCTGGGCAGCAGAGTGAGGTGGCCACACTGATCCAGCAGACTCTGGAGCAGGAGCGGAGGCAGAGGGAGCTGTTAGAGCAGCAGTACGCCCAGTACGACGCTGACGATGACGAGGTAACGTGGACACAGGTATACATACATATATACAGGTATACGTATACACATGTACACATACATATACACAGATACACATTCACCCAGATACACTCCGGGCTCCATAATCAGTATTTAATCTGAGGAATAACAGACTCACATCAGGTTTATCTGTGTAGGTCTGAAATCACTGCACATTCATTAATCTGGAGCAGCTCTAAGTGAAGGACAAAAATTATAATTTAAGTTAAATTCAGCTGAGAGAAAAGCACAGACATTTTCTCTCTGCACTTTTTTTTCACGGCCCAAGTCTGTATTTTCACTAAATGAGGCTGAAGTGCATCTGTCGGCATCCATATGTTTGTTGTGTTTTGTTTTGCTGCTCTGTGATTGGTCGCCCGCTTCACCGTACAGCAGGAGTCCTCAGGATTCTCGTGAGTTTGTGAAATCACAAATATCACGAGACGCCATCAGGACAAACCTGCCCTCTAAAAACCTGCTGATGTGGTAACTGTGTGTGCAGTGATTAATCATCCCTAAAAGCATTTTTGGTGACAGACGTGGACTGGCTCAGTCCAATCAGGATCATTTGGTCTTCTGATTTATCCTAGATTAACCTAGAAGATTATTTTTCAGACCAAAGTTCTTTTTGTTTTCTCACCTGAAAGTTTCACCAGCTCACTCCTTGAAAACTAACCTGTAGAATAAAGTATTCCTGTATCGTTCACTGAGATACAGGAGCCTGTTGGAGACACGGCTCCTCTGTTTTACTCAAGGAGGAGTAAAAGTGAAGTGTCTGAAGAGTACACAGAAGCCTGCGCTGGTGGGGCTCTGGGGTCACGTTCAAGAGAACACCTTTTCCTAAAGTGTTTTGATTTGACGCAGACTCATGGAAAACTCTCCATAGTGTCACACTTGAACACTATCGTTAACACGTCCTCTTTAGCCCGGAGTCACTGAACACTGGAGTGAGTGACATCTGCTGGTGCAAACAGCCACAGCTGCTACAGAGGCAGGCTGTTCTTATGACGGGCTCATTAATATTCATGTGTGTGAACATAGGGGGCGCTGTTCATGTGACAAACACTGACACTGCTCAGAGAAAAGCAGGCGGCCTGAATCAAACCACACATGGAAGGCCTGAACGAGGATATGGTTTTTCTTTTTTTTTTTTTTTTTTTTGTGAGTAAGAGAAAATAAAGCCACCCTCAGCAGATCAGACTCTATGATATTTCAGTCCTCCTCTTTTGTGTCTTCACTAAATGGACTGTCTGCTGCTGCCATGGCAACAGCCCTCTCATTATGAGGACGGCTTGGGGTTGTACATAATAAACAAATCAGGTCAACTGCATTTGGGCCATTTAATGTGGAAAATCACAGTCTATTCAACTCAAGTCAAACTTGAGTTTGAAATTTTGGTATCGTAACACAGAGAATGTAGGAAATGTAACATACAAAGTGAGATTTTGGGTTTGTCTGTGATCTGTGTGTAAACCTGTTTTATTGCCATCAGAAAATGCACTTTGTCTGACTGGACGTGAGCCAAGAGCTGGAGCTAGCGTCCGTCGGCTAATGGCATTGATTCTACATTATGTCTTTCATAAAAACACACAAGCCTACAGGCCTCTTTATTCTATTAGGGGCGCGGGGCTTTTAGATACACCACTGTTGGGAACATTTACTTATGTATTCATTTAGAAGGCGTTTGGGATTGTCTGTAGGCCATAAATGTATAAAGGTGAAGCCTACACTGTGAGGACATGAATGGACAACGAGGACTGTTTCTGTGAAAATAGAACTGACAATATTTAAGAAACACATTTTAGGTTAGGTAGTAATTCATTTTGACTTAAACATCCTACGTATATTACATAAAAGTGACTCTTCTGAGCGTGAAGTCATGTTCTAATGTTCCCTCGTCAAAAACACACCTGGAGTTGTGTTTGTTTCATTCACATGTTTGAGGAACTCTTTATTATTAGTCTGTCTACATCTCCAAAGCTCCAAACGCTCTGTTCCACCTTGTGATGTCATGTAGTGCTCATTTTAGGTTTAGTTCAGGAGAGTTTGGCGTTTCCAGGGCTGAAATGATCCAAATGATTCTAGTGAAGGTGTGGAGTTTAAAAACACATTTTCTCTTCTTCTGTACTTTAACTTCTTGTTTTGTTTTGTTTTTTTCACACATGTTTAACACACAAACTCTGCAGATTTAGGCTGCGTTCTTCTCTCAAATAGAAAAAATCATTCACTTTTTGGGTTCTTTTTTAAAGTCAATACAGTAACGTGTATTTACATTGTCGACATGTTTCTGCTGCTGCATCTTCAGAACTGTCCCCAGTGTTGGTGGTGACGTGTCGTATATCAGCTGTTGTTACTTCCTGTAGGCGTGGTCAGCTGTTGTTACTTCCTGTGGGCGTGGTCAGCTGTTGTTACTTCCTGTAGGCGTGGTCAGCTGTTGTTACTTCCTGTGGGTGTGGTCAGCTGTTGTTACTTCCTGTGGGTGTGGTCAGCTGTTGTTACTTCTACAGGAAGTAACAACAGCTGATATACGACACGTCACCACCAACACTGGGGACAGTTCTGAAGATGCAGCAGCAGAAACATGTCGACAATGTAAATACACGTTACTGTATTGTCTTTAAAAAAAGAACCCAAAAAGTGAATGTTTTTTTCTATTTGAGAGAAGAACGCAGCCTAAATCTGCAGAGTTTGTGTGTTAAACATGTGTGAATGAAACAAAACACAACTCCAGATGTATTTTTGATGAGGAAACATTATAACAGAGATATAACAGTGTAATATGGGCCCTGTTAGTTAAATGTGAGTTGATGTCTCGGGGTCTGTGTTCCTGTGGGTTTTGCAGCAGACCGGAGAGTACGCCACAGACGATGAGGACACGGGGACCACAGCACCGGGACAGAAGAGCATCGAGGTGTTTGACCTTCCAGAGTCTGAGGACATTGGGTCTCCTGCTGACCTGGACGCCAACAAGCTCTACCAGAAGTTCAGAGAGGTGAGACCAGGACTGGACCAGAAGTTCAGAGAGGTGAGACCAGGACTGGGCCAGAAGTTCAGAGAGGTGAGACCAGGACTGGAGCAGAAGTTCAGAGAGGTGTGACCAGTACTGTAGTGTAACTGTTCATTCATGAGACTCTAAGCAGAAGTTCTTATAGCCCTGTATTTGGCCTGACAGAAACAGCCTGTTCTCCAGCTGCTTTATTGTCATAGTCTTTGTTCTGAAGCACCATCTCCTCTTTGTTGCTTCTGTAGATTTCACTTCCATGGAGTCTGTTGACGATCACTGCTGTTATTGTTTACACGCAAAAAATGTTGTAAATGTCACATTTGTTTTTCTGCCTTCAAGGCTCTCAAACACTTTATACTGAGGAAGCGCTCACCCACTCCCACTCTCCCACACACACCTTCATACACTGGTGCATAGAGACACCGTGTTCATCTGTGGGAACCTGTCGACCTTTTGAACAGAGGACAAGCAATCTACACACTCACCGTTTCTCATTTCTCTTTCCTCGCTTCCTTCTCCTTGATTCCTCTCCTCGATTCTGCAGGAAATGGGTGAGGAAGTCCCGCCCACAGAGGAGACACCTGGAAGAAGGAGGATCTAAACTTCTCACTGAGACCAACACAGTTTGGTTCTTTTCTTTGGTGTCTGCTCCTGAATCCTCCCTCAGGTTTACTTCTTCATTCCGTGGTTTTCTTTGGGAAACCACTTAATACATGAAACATTTGATTGACAGCTGAAAAAATTCCAAATATGGAACTCGCTCCCATAGTTGCAAGCTTCAGTGAGCTTCATTTGACTGGAGCCAAACTCTGTCACAGTCCCTTAGTCCACTTCTTTGTGCAGTGCCTGGTCTGATCCTTTGGCCTGGAAACACGTCCAGGGTGAGCTTTGTCCAATTATATCTGACTCGTACACGTACTATGAGGACGGTTGTTTGATGCACTTCAGTTCCGGACTATGCTGCATTTGAAAAGAACGTAGAAGAGGCTGGCTGTTTTTTAGTTCCAGCGTGTGCTCCTTTGGCCTGGAAACGCAGCCTCACAGTCAGGCGTTCCCTTTGGACTGGTGTGACACAGATGAATGCGTGCTGTTAGTGGAGGTGTTACGGTGAGTCTGAACGGGGCGGCTCTCTGCCTCTCCACCGCACACACTAATGCTCCATTCGGCTCCTCTCCACAGGGACCAGGCTCTCGCTCTTATTATCCCATTTACATCATTCAGCCCCTTACTGTCTCTGCTGATGAGAGCGTTTATCCAGCCCCTGAGCAAGACACCTCCCCCACAGCCACAGGCCAATGCATCGGGACGGAGGACTCTACATATATAAGGCTCAGCGGCGAGGGCGGCAACAGTTGTGGATTTCTGTTGATTCTGCACAAAGAATGTCAAAATAATCCATACACAGATAGTGACTGATACTAAAATTAGTTCAGAAACAGGAGAACAGATACTCGTGTTGATCCTGAAAAGAAAAGAAAACAAAAACACACACGTTAGGCCTAATGAAGAAAAAAAATGGACCTTTCCTTAATAGTTTGAATGAGGTCTTTAGGGTCTTTAGGGTGTTTGCTGCTGGGAGGGGTTTGGTTGTTTTCCATGGAACCTCTCTCTTTATTTGCCCTCACTCATCCCTCTCTCTCCCCCCTCACTCATCCCTCCCCCACTCTCTCTGTCCTCATTCATCCCTCTCTCTCTGCCCCCTCTCTCTCTTTCCCCTCACTCATCCCCACCTCTCTCTTCTCACTTATCCTTCCCTTTCTCTTGCCCCTCACTCATCCCTCTCTCTCTGCCCTTACTCATCCCCACATCTCTCTCCTCACTTGATGAGTGAGTCTGCCCTCCCTCTCTCTCTCCTCTCACTCATCCCTCTCTCTTTCTCTGTGTCCTACAGCTGCAGATCAAACACACAGTGACCGAGGCCGAGATCCAGAAGCTCAAGAACAAGGTAAGATCTTCATCCACGTTAGAACTTTAATGTTTGGAATGTTCCATGTTCTTAGAACCCTAACCCTAACCCTAACCCTTTGAACGGCCCCAGTGGAGCAGAACAGTGAGTGCCTACGTCAGGTTCTACATTAGAACTCAGATCAGAAAATAGTGTAACACGTGCACCTTTAACCTCACGTGCACCTTTAGCATCACGTGGACCTTTAACCTCACGTGCATCTTTAACCACATTTTGGTTGTGTTGCAGTTAGCGTCAGTGGAGCGTGAGAAGCAGCGCTGGGAGAAAGAGAAGAGCCAGCTGAAGGCCAGCATCGAGGAGAACAAGGAGAGGATGCTGAAGCTGGAGAGCTACTGGATCGAAGCCCAGACGCTGTGTCACACGGTCAACGAACATCTGAAGGAGGCCCAGGCCCAGTACCAGGCCCTGGAGAAGAAGTACAGCAAGGCCAAGAAGCTCATCAAGGACTACCAGCAGAAGTAAGAATGACGATTTTTAATTAATGAGAAATGCAAGAGCTTCAAGTATCAGATTTTTGGGGCATTTTTCTGCCTCAGTACAGATATATAAAATTTTATATATCTACAAGGTATTATTTTTCATAAAATCCTGGGAGGAGGCCCCGGGGAAGACCCAGGACAGGCTGTAGAGACTATGTCTCTTGTCTGGCCTGGGAACGCCTCGGGGTCCCCCCGGAGGAGCTGGAGGAAGTGTCTGGGGTGAAGGAAGTCTGGGAGTCCCTGTTTAGACTGTTGCCCCCGCGACCCGGACCTGGATAAGCGGAAGAAAATGGATGGATGGATCTACAGGGTATTATTTTTCATAAAACGTTTAGTCCGGTACAGCATCAAGACTGCGCCCTCACAGCTCAGGACCCTCACAGCTCAGGTCCCTCACAGCTCAGGGCCCTTACAGCTCAGGTCCCTCACAGCTCAGGGCCCTTACAGCTCAGGTCCCTCACAGCTCAGGGCCCTTACAGCTCAGGTCCCTCACAGCTCAGGTCCCTCACAGCTCAGGTCCCTCACAGCTCAGGGCCCTCACAGCTCAGGGCCCTCACAGCTCAGGTCCCTCACAGCTCAGGGCCCTCACAGCTCAGGGCCCTCACAGCTCAGGTCCCTCACAGCTCTGGGCCCTCACAGCTCTGGGCCCTCACAGCTCAGGTCCCTCACAGCTCTGGGCCCTCACAGCTCTGGGCCCTCACAGCTCAGGACCCTCACAGCTCAGGTCCCTCACAGCTCAGGGCCCTTACAGCTCAGGTCCCTCACAGCTCAGGTCCCTCACAGCTCAGGTCCCTCACAGCTCAGGGCCCTCACAGCTCAGGGCCCTCACAGCTCAGGTCCCTCACAGCTCAGGGCCCTCACAGCTCAGGGCCCTCACAGCTCAGGTCCCTCACAGCTCTGGGCCCTCACAGCTCTGGGCCCTCACAGCTCAGGTCCCTCACAGCTCTGGGCCCTCACAGCTCAGGGCCCTCACAGCTCAGGGCCCTCACAGCTCAGGGCCCTCACAGCTCAGGTCCCTCACAGCTCTGGGCCCTCACAGCTCTGGGCCCTCACAGCTCTGGGCCCTCACAGCTCCGGGCCCTCACAGCTCAGGGCCCTCACAGCTCAGGTCCCTCACAGCTCCGGGCCCTCACAGCTCAGGGCCCTCACAGCTCAGGTCCCTCACAGCTCTGGTGGTTCTTCATAGTTGAGAATGAAAGATCCCCTCAGAGCCCCTCAAACTGAGGAGACTGTGTACAGTAAAATACTACATATATGTTTTAAACCCAATGGTGCTCTAAAACAGAACAACACAAGAGTCTATGTGGGCGGAGGTAAAAGGTCAAACAACAGCACTGTTTTTTTTTAGTTTGATCTGTTATATTTATGGATATCACAGATGTGAATGTGAGAATTCATTTAACAACCAACAGATCACAGAGAAAAGACCGAGGCTCAGATCTGTGTAAAACGGTTCAAACGGAGAGTGGGAGTCTTTATCCTTTGAAATGATGGACAGTCTAAATATCTGTCACTCTCGTCGCCTACTAAAATTCTGTTCTTTTAAAAAGTGAGATCCTGTTCCAGCAAAACCACCAT
Source organism: Taenioides sp. WSHXM2023 (assembly GCA_029959045.1). NCBI lineage: Eukaryota > Metazoa > Chordata > Actinopteri > Gobiiformes > Gobiidae > Taenioides > Taenioides sp. WSHXM2023. The sequence goes on along the minus strand of CM057097.1, from coordinate 30,795,514 downwards.
CACATCACTCCACCCTACACTCCACATCACGAGTGACGTGGAACGGCGTCGTCCATGAACTCTGCACAGTCATTTTTAAAGGTTCCTGATTGTTCCTCATTTTATTTATTCTGGTCAAGATAAATGTGCTTTACATCCTGCACTAGAGGAAAAAAAACATGTTTTCTTGGTGTGTCTGATTCGGAGCCTTCAGGAGACCAGCCCACATGTTTTAAAGGTGCACTATGTACATTTTTGTTGGGGGTCTGTCACCTGCTTGTTTCTATGGATACATCACTGCTCTGCCTGGAATGTTCCACAGTGTGACATTAAACAGCTCTACTTTACATTTATTCAATCACAGGTGGTTTTATAGCTCAAAAATACCTAGAAAAACAGACATTCTGACTGTGAGCGGGGTCGCCTCTCCACAGATCTGACCTGGAACTTGGTCTGGTTTGGTCTCCATGATGATAGAAAGGTTTAATGCCATACTGTGGAACATTCCAGACAAAGCAACAACATCTCAACGGAGAAAAGTATTTGACGGACCCTCCACCAGAAAAGTTACACAATGCCCCTTTAAGTGTCAGTGATACGGCCACATGGCGGTGGTTGGAGGTCTTCAGGAGTCATGATGAGATGTTTGTGTAGAGCTGCATGTTGCTGCAGGAACAGTGTGAACTGTACAAACATGCTCCAGGGAGTCCAGTACAGGAGCTACTGAGGCAGAGGCAGGTCCAACAGGAGGTCCGAGGAGGAGAGACAGACTCGGCTCTGGCTCGGCCCGGTGGAGGCTCCAGCTGAAGACTCTGTCCTGGTGAACACAGCACAGTGTGGCGTTTATCACTAAGATTTTGAGCTGTATGAAAAGTGTCAAAAATAACTCTGAATCCAGGACAGTGGTGGAAACATCTGGGTACTGCAGATGTCACGTCAGAATGTTTTCACACGTCAGTCTTTAGCACAGACTGTGTAAAGTTTGGACTAAGGGAGTGTGACGTCATCCACAGATCCAGTCAAATGAAGCTCACCAGGCTTGTGGTTATAGGAGCGAATTTGGAGCTGAGTTCCATATTAGGAATAGGAATTTATTAATGAAATAAATTCTTTGTGGAGATGTGTGGCATTTTAGGTGGAGATGTACGGCAGACTGAGGTCAACTGCTGCTCTCTCGTCTGTTGGTACGTCCTCTTATGAAGTTTTGGCAATAGAATTAACAAAAGTTGTGCCATATGTCCTGAGGTCCTGAGGCCTAAAGTGGATGCCACAGACGCAGCTCGACTGAAGGCCACGCCAAGACCAGCAGAGACAAAACACCTGGGCACAAGGCCAAACACAAACAAACCGCACAAATAAACCTCTTGGCATCATTTCTGCTTTAAAGATTAACTTCATTTCTATTCCAGTCTTCACTGGGCACCTGCAGCCTGATAGAATCTGCAGCAGAATCAGAACACGTCACTGTTAAAGAGCATCAATAAGATCTAAGGCTCAGATACGAGTGTGAATGACGTCCTGATCTTTGAGAACAGAAAACGCGACTGATGGAGCGATATCAGCAGCAGAAGAGACTATGTGAGTGGGGCTAAAAGTTCACACTCAAACGTGTGTGTGTGTGTGTGTGTGTGTGTGTGTGTGCGTGCGCGTGTGTGTGTGTGTGTGTGTGTGCAGAGAGGTGGAGCTGCTGCAGAAGGAGGATGCAGAACGCAGGAGACTGGAGGAGGCTGAGAAGGTTCATCTGGCCGAGATCCAGGGTCTACAAGTCCGGGTAAGTACACACCTCTGCTACACACACACACACACACACACACACACACACACACAAACTGCTCAAGAGACACAAAAATCCTGCATTTGAATTCTAGAGTTTTGCCAAAAGGTTTGTGAGATAAGACTTCAGCTAATGATTCTTTACAGTATCAGTTCTTCCTCAAAAGAGTACTGAGTATCGAGTATCAATACTTTTGATATTAGTTTGAGCATCGACTAGTATCTGACTTTAAATCCATTTGACAAACCAGCGGACAAGATGGACAAGTTAAACACAAAAACACGTGTCAGTTTTTCTTGTGTGTTGGTTTGTTTGCAGTGAATCACCTCGTGTATCATGTGTTTGTCCTCCAGCCTGATCAGAGCCGACAGCACCCGTGGGTGGGCTGAGCGCTTCTCATGTTACATAAGTGTCTGTTGGACGCTCGTGTGTGAAGTGTGACGCAGGAAACACTTTTCTCCACTCACAGTGTGGTGCGCTTGTTTCAGTAAACAGGGGTTCATGGTGGGTCAGGGGAGGGGTCAGGGGAGGAGTCAGGGGTCAGGGGAGGGGTCAGGGGTCAGGGGAGGGGTCAGGGGAGGAGTCAGGGGTCAGGGGAGGGGTCAGGGGTCAGGAATCAACCGTCCACTGCTCAGACCTCTGGGGGGACAGACATAAAATCAAAATAGTTTAACAAAGTATTTTTTAATATTTGATCTTCACGTCCTCAGAGTGTCCACCCTTTGCTTTATGCACAGCTCAAACCTTTGTCTCTCACCGAGTCCCTGAAATGGTTTTCACTTCACAGCTGTGCCTCAGGGTCAGAAAACACTTAAACTGCAAAGCAGTGACCAAAGCAAAGTGTTTTTATTTATTTTTGATCTAAACCATAAGTTTTTGTCCAAATGTTTAATATTGTGTATTTTAGCAACAACAACAAAAAAAACAGTAAAAATACACAAATTGTTCTTTTTGCACATAAACACAATGATCTTTAAAACACACATTTGTGACCGAATTCTGCTTTTTTCTGTTTCCTCATTTTCAACAAAAATTTAAAAATTCACAAATGTGAAAAAAATTAAAGCGATGCAACTGTTTTGTGAATTAATTTCAATAGTGTTTTCTGTTTTGAACATTTTATAAATGAACTTCAAATTTACGAACTTCATTTTATTCAACTTTTGCAAATTAAAATGAAAAATGTTATTCTTTTGTTTAAAAGAAGAAATATTGTGTTGTGTGTCTCTATAGTTCTGACCTCTGACCCCTGTGGATCATTATCACAACAAAGCGCCGCACGGGCCCCTCCTATGGATAGAACCAGACCAGGACTAGACCAGGACTAAACCAGGACTAAACCAGGTCTAAACCAGGACTGAACCAGGACTAAACCAGGACTAAACCAGGTCTAAACCAGGACTAAACCAGGTCTAAACCAGGTCTAAACCAGGACTAAACCAGGTCTAAACCAGGACTGAACCAGGACTAAACCAGGACTGAACCAGGACTAAACCAGGACTAAACCAGGTCTAGACCAGGACTAAACCAGGACTAAACCAGGTCTAAACCAGGTCTAAACCAGGACTAAACCAGGTCTAAACCAGGACTGAACCAGGACTAAACCAGGACTAAACCAGGTCTAAACCAGGTCTAGACCAGGACTAAACCAGGACTAAACCAGGTCTAAACCAGGTCTAAACCAGGACTAAACCAGGTCTAAACCAGGACTAAACCAGGACTAAACCAGGCTGTGGGCCCCTCCTGTGGATAGAACCAAACCAGGACTAAACCAGGACTAGACCAGGACTAGACCAGGACTAGACCAGGACTAGACCAGGACTAGACCAGGACTAAACCAGGTCTAAACCAGGACTAAACCAGGTCTAAACCAGGACTAAACCAGGTCTAAACCAGGTCTAAACCAGGACTAAACCAGGCTGTGGGCCCCTCCTGTGGATAGAACCAGACCAGGACTAAACCAGGTCTAAACCAGGTCTAAACCAGGACTAAACCAGGTCTAAACCAGGACTAAACCAGGACTAAACCAGGCTGTGGGCGCCTCCTGTGGGTAGTTGTTTTTTTTACATTTGAACCAAAACTAATGAGTATCACCATGAAGAACATCAAACTGGAGAAGGAAGTGAACAAGTGCGCCCCCTGTGGGCTGCAGCTGGAAGTGCATGGTCCTGGTTTGTGCTCGGGCACCAGGCTCTGAGTGGGCACAGGGCTCTGGATGGGCACAGGGCTCTGGATGGGCACAGGGCTCTGGATGGGCACAGGGCTCTGGATGGGCACCGGGCTCTGGGTGGGCACCGGGCTCTGGATGGGCACAGGGCTCTGGATGGGCACCGGGCTCTGGGTGGGCACCGGGCTCTGGATGGGCACAGGGCTCTGGATGGGCACAGGGCACATGGACGGGGAAATGCCCGTCCAGATTCTCGTCAGATCAGGTGGAGCCAGAGCGACGCGTCTTTCCACAGTGAAGTGATTTAATCTTCACACTTAATCCTCTCGATCCTTCTTCATTGACAAACTCAAAATTCTAGAAATTCCAGATCAGAACAGATACAGATTCAGCAGCGTTTGGTCGTTTCTACACACCTCACCTCCAAGAACAAACAATGACACGAGTTCATCATTGTGTTAATCCTCCTCATGACAGCTGCTCCTCTGTACCTCTGTGTTCTTCTCTGTGTTCTCCTCTGTGTTCTCCTCTGTGTTCTTTGTGTTCTCCTCTGTGTTCTCCTCTGTGTTCTTCTCTGTGTTCTCCTCTGTGTTCTCCTCTGTGTTCTTTGTGTTCTCCTCTGTGTTCTCCTCTGTGTTCTTCTCTGTGTTCTCCTCTGTGTTCTCTGTGTTCTCCTCTGTGTTCTCCTCTGTGTTCTCCTCTGTGTTCTTTGTGTTCTCCTCTGTGTTCTCCTCTGTGTTCTTCTCTGTGTTCTTCTCTGTGTTCTCCTCTGTGTTCTCTGTGTTCTCCTCTGTGTTCTTCTCTGTGTTTTCCTCTGTGTTCTCCTCTGTGTTCTCCTCTGTGTTCTTCTCTGTGTTCTTCTCTGTGTTCTCCTCTGTGTTCTTCTCTGTGTTCTTTGTGTTCTCCTCTGTGTTCTCCTCTGTGTTCTTCTCTGTGTTCTTCTCTGTGTTCTCCTCTGTGTTCTCTGTGTTCTTCTCTGTGTTCTTCTCTGTGTTTTCCTCTGTGTTCTCCTCTGTGTTCTCCTCTGTGTTCTCCTCTGTGTTCTTCTCTGTGTTCTCCTCTGTGTTCTTCTCTGTGTTCTTTGTGTTCTCCTCTGTGTTCTCCTCTGTGTTCTCTGTGTTCTTCTCTGTGTTCTTTGTGTTCTCCTCTGTGTTCTCCTCTGTGTTCTCTGTGTTCTCCTCTGTGTTCTCTGTGTTCTTCTCTGTGTTCTCCTCTGTGTTCTTCTCTGTGTTCTCTGTGTTCTCCTCTGTGTTCTCTGTGTTCTTCTCTGTGTTCTCCTCTGTGTTCTCTGTGTTCTCTGTGTTCTTCTCTGTGTTCTCCTCTGTGTTCTCCTCTGTGTTCTCTGTGTTCTCCTCTGTGTTCTTCTCTGTGTTCTTTGTGTTCTCCTCTGTGTTCTCTGTGTTCTCCTCTGTGTTCTCTGTGTTCTTCTCTGTGTTCTCCTCTGTGTTCTTCTCTGTGTTCTCTGTGTTCTCCTCTGTGTTCTCTGTGTTCTTCTCTGTGTTCTCCTCTGTGTTCTCCTCTGTGTCCTCTGTGTTCTTCTCTGTGTTCTTCTCTGTGTTCTCCTCTGTGTTCTCTGTGTTCTTCTCTGTGTTCTCCTCTGTGTTCTCCTCTGTGTTCTCTGTGTTCTTCTCTGTGTTCTTCTCTGTGTTCTTCTCTGTGTTCTTCTCTGTGCAGATGTGTGGTGTTTCTCTCACTCTTCTCTGTGTTCTTCTCTGTGCAGATTTCCACTCTGGAGTCGGAGTTGATGCAGCTGATGAAGCAGAACGGTTTGCAGGTCAACAATAACAACAGTAACATGTCGGAGCGGCAGGCGGCTCAGAGCAGCCCAAGACCGCCACCTACAGGTCTGTTCTGTGAACCACTTCAGAAAGAATCACCATCATGTCAGAAGAAGATGATTCAGGATTAGAATTTTAACATATTTTAATCTCTGTATGTCCAGTAGGTGCTCGGAAAGAAAAGTAAAAAAGAAATCTATAAAATGAATCCTTCTGTTATGATTACCCAGAATTCCATCCAAAGTGAAAAACCTTGTGCACATGGAACGTTTTTTAGTTTGGTGTTTGTTGTCTTACATTTTTATCATTTAAACCTTCACCGTGGAGCTCCTGCCCCATGTGACTAAATCTGACAGGGACGCCATGTTGGCAGTGTGGGATTATGGGTAATGAATGGGGCCGAGTCGCTTTTGGAGTTTTGTTTAATTTGAAACCAAACAGATTAAACGTGAGTGACCCTCACCTGCACGCGTGAGATTTTAAAGTGACCAGATCTCATCGATTTCGCCTAAACTGCAAAATCTGGACATCTGGTTTACTTGTCACCACCTTACATCATCCAAGAGTCCCTGGAGATGTTTGTATCCGAACTCTTTAAATGGCGTAAAATGATGTTTCTAACTGTGTTTTAGTGGGATGAGGCACTTTAATAAAACTCTGTGAAAAGTGATGTTCCAGCCCCATCAGTTGTGTGTGACCCTCACAGTGGTGGTCATTCCTGTGTGTCTGTGACTGTAGAGACGGCGGCCCCCGGGCAGAGACAGCAGAGCGCAGGGGCCCGAGACAGCGTCAGCTCTACGGAGGGCGAGGTCAGTGTGTGTAAATGATCTTAATACTAAATAAGAATAATACAAAAACAAAGTCATGTTTTATTTTCTGGTTGTTCAGGTGTCAGAGGCACCGGGGAGTCCAGCCCACAGTCGCAGTGGCTCCGTGCGCAGGGGCCCCGGCAGCACCGAGGGGTCCCCCAGGAGGACTGCCCCCCCTAGAGGCAGCACAGGACAGTGGGAGGGTCAGTCACTGAGAATCACAGAAATATAAATCATACAACTACAACTACACGAATAAAAAGTGTTTACTAAAGTGAAACCTTCTGATGCGGCAGGGTCTCCGGGCAGGTGCAGTCCCTGTCGAGGAGTGGAGGACCTCCGACCTCTGGAGCCTGGGTGAGACGTGATCCATCTCACACACACACACACAACTCACAAATGCCCTGACGTTGTGTTTTTATCGTCATGTTTCAGTTCGTCTCCTCGAAAAACCAAAGTTCTTGGAAACAGGTGAGACAAGTGTTCATCAGTCACTTTACCTGTGTCCCAGTCCACACCCACCTGTGTCCCAGTCCACACCCACCTGTGTCCCAGTCCACATCACCCACCTGTGTCCCAGTCCACACCCACCTGTGTCCCAGTCCACACCCACCTGTGTCCCAGTCCACACCCACCTGTGTCCCAGTCCACACCTACCTGTGTCCCAATCCACATCCACCTGTGTCCCAATCCACATCCACCTGTGTCCCAGTCCACATCCACCTGTGTCCCAGTCCACACCCACCTGTGTCCCAGTCCACATCACTCACCTGTGTCCCAGTCCACATCACCCACCTGTGTCCCAGTCCACACCCACCTGTGTCCCAGTCCACAGCAGCTCAAAAAACACAACGGGGTCAAACAGGGTCAAACAGGGGCTAAGAGGCGTTCAGGGGCGTCTAGTAAAATCGCAGTAACACACTGTAATATAATCATAATGAACTACAATTATACTGCACTAGTCTTTAGAGTGCGTTCACAGACTGTCTGTGTGTGTGTGTGTGTGTGTGTGCGTGTGTGCGTGCGTGCGTGCGTGCGTGCGTGTGTGTGTGTGTGTGTGTGTGTGTGTGTGTGTGTGTGTGTGTGTGTGTGTGTGTCTGTGTGTGTGTGTTTGTGTGTGTTTGTGTGCATGTTTGTGTGCAGGTCCTCAGAGTCTTCTGCAGAGGACAGTCCAGGAAAACTGAAGGCTAAGGTAACCAAACACAACTGTGTTTTATATTTTATGTTTCCTGTTTTTATGATTGTTAGATTAATGAAGTGTTTGCATTGGGCAGACTGTTCTCACCTGGCCACACTTCTTCTCCTACTCGTACTACGTGGTACTGTGTGTGTGTGTGTGTGTGTGTGTGTGTGTGTCTGTGTGTGTACTGCACCAGACTGTTCACATATGCACTAACCACAGACTGTGTAAAAAAGTGGACTAAGCGAGTGTCGCCCACAGCGTCCAGCAGCACTCAGATGAAGCACATGAAACGGTCACAGGGATGAATTTGGAGCCAGGCTCTATATTAGGAATAGGATTTTTTTTGATGGACAAAATACCAAAAGAGAACTCCAGGATCATGTAGAGGGTTAATACGAACATTTTAAGACCAAAATGCTGAGGCTCACAGCAGCAGGTACAGAGAGAGGAGCCAATATTCCAATGTGAGTCAATGGGAGCCAGGGCAGGATGAGCAGATTTTCAAAATCAAAAACTGGGACTCTCTCGGTTTGGGGCGGTTGGTAATAATACAATTGTGAAATGAGTGCGTAACTGTTCTGCACTTGGTCCATTCATGATGAACATGTGACTCAGTAAAGTCACATTTTCTTTGTGTTTTGGTCATTTTAAACATGCCTTTCTCTATTTTGGATAAACAAATGGCAATTTATGCCTCTCTTTACTGTTGGCAGGGAACAAATTGGTCAAAAATAGGGACACCTGGGACATTTCTTGTATAAATCAGATGAGACGGGACACAGAGCTCAAAACTGGGACTGTCCCGGGTAAACAGGGACGTCTGGTTCCTAAGTCGGGGTCAGTAGGAGCTGGTAGAGCTTGCATGTGAACTCGCTATTTGGAGTGCGGCGGCTAGCACGTTAGCTATGTCCATTTATTTATACAGTCTATGACGCTAACAGAGATCACATGACTAATGTGGAGGTCACATGACTAAGTGTGTGTGAGAATCAGTGAATGAAACTGTGAATTGGCTTTGAGTGGAAAAATGTTTTCTAGGACTAATTATTCAAATTAGTGTTAGAAGAATAAAATGTCTGAGATCTCATTGGAGGTGCACTGTGTACCTTTTCTAGTGGGGGTTTGCCACCTGCTTGTCTTTGTGGAGATGTTTTTACTTTAATTGGAATGCTCCATAGTATGACTTTAAACTCAGGGGGTCAAATCTCAAGAACATCACAAGAAGAATTCATGATTTTTTAGCAATAAACACAATTAAATGCAAGACAGATAAGATTAATGCCATACCATGGAACATTCAAGGCAAATGAAGCTCCATGGAGACACGCACCTGGAAAGTTACACGATGCACTTTAAGACTAACAGTGATAAAGTGAAAATCACAGCATTTGCCGTAGAGGTGAGAGCTTAAAATTTGTGGAGAGAAAACGTATCAGCAATCAGGTTCATTTGGTTGTTTTTATTTTCAAACAATATAAAATGTAACTCCACACCTGAGCTCCACACCTCTGCCTTAAAGATGCTCTAAATGTTTCCTGGTCAGACACTGATCTCTGAACTGAAATCACATTAAGCCAATGATCTGAGGAGCTGATTCAGAGTTGATGGTGTAGCCTGGTCAGCCTGTGTCCTGTAGAGAAACACAGTCTGTCACCTACAGAGAAATACAGTCTGGAACTGCAGTCAGAGATTCTTTATTTCCTCCACAGAACACTTTCAGACCAATCACAGCACGATCAAAAACTTTACAAGAAATTTACAAGAAAGACAAGAGCACAACAACTTCCAGGTCCTCCCATGTTTGTCTGTTTGCTCCAGGATGAAATATTGTAAAAGGAGCTCCTGAGGTCAAAATAAGTCTGCTGTGTTCTGTCTGCAGATGTGAATAAGTGAGGAATAACATTCAGTTAAGTCTGTTAGAAAAATCTGGTACAGCGCCTTGAAAAAGTTCACCAGGCCCCGTCCCACTCAAACGAACAGACTGAGTTTCTCTGTTGGAAAACGAGGTTGCGGCTGACCCGACTGATTACCTTTGACCCAGCTGCTGGTGGTGGGTTCTTGACGGGTGCTGTGTTGTAGGGTCCGTCTCTCAGTGAGGACCTGAGCGGCAGCAGCAGCAGCTCAGTGGAGATCAGCGGCGTCGGGGGCGGGGCTAAGCTGGGCCCCTCCCCCCTGACCTTGTCGTCAGACGAGGTACGTGCACTGATCCTTGTGTATTCAGGACTCACTGTGTCGGGCCTAAAGGGAACAGTGTTGAAATGGGGAGATCTACAGTGGGTACGGAAAGTGTTCAGACCCTTTACATTGTTTCACTCTTTGTTTTATTGCAGCCATTTGCTAAAATCATTAATGTAGCTCATTAATGTACACGCAGCACCCCGTATTGACAGAAAAACACAGAACTGTTGACATTTTTGCAGATTTATTTAAAAAAAACCCTGAAATATCACATGGTCATAAGTGTTCAGACCCTTTACTCAGTATTTAGTAGAAGCACCGTTTGAGCGAATCCAGCCATGAGACTTTTTGGGAATGAAGATTATCCAGACGATTATCCAGACGATTATTCAGACGATTATTCAGACGATTATCCAAACGATTATCCAGACGAGTGGTGAAGATGGACCCTCGGCTAACGCAGCGCAGCCGGTGCTCCGTGAGGCCCTTATCGGCTCCTTATCGGCTCCTTATCGGCTCCTTATTGGCTCCTTATTGGCTCTTTTAAAGGAAGTGTATGTAAAATCTGACATGTTCAAATCAAACACAGCCTCACTGATTGTAACTTTAAAGCTGATTTATTCTTATAATATTGAACCTGATGTCCAAACGGTTGATGTTCTGGTGTTTTGGCTGAAGATGATTATCCGCTCAGAAAGCAGAAGGTTTAGGTCTTTTCCAGTGTAACTCTCCAGTGTGTGTGAGTGTGTAACAGTGTGGTTTTGTGTTTGTGCTGCTCAGAGTCTGGACATGATCGAAGACGAGGTGAGACGCTGCATGTGTGTGTGTGCGTGTGTGTAACGTGTGTGTAACGTGTGTGTAACGTGTGTGTAGCATGTGTAATGTTCAGTCCTCTGTCCTGTGTCTTTATTACAGGGTTGGGTTAGCGATATCCAATATACACAAATTAACTTTAACTATTTTTGTGTATTTATCTGAAATATCAGATCATTAGTTAAATGTTTGTGTCACATAAAGTCTTATATCCTCAGTGTGTCCTCTGTGCATCTCCATGTTCCTCAGTGTGTCCTCTGTGCATCTCCATGTTCCTCTGTGCATCTCCATGTTCCTCTGTGCATCTCCATGTTCCTCAGTGTGTCCTCTGTGCATCTCCATGTTCCTCTGTGCATCTCCATGTTCCTCTGTGCATCTCCATGTTCCTCAGTGTGTCCTCTGTGCATCTCCATGTTCCTCTGTGCATCTCCATGTTCCTCAGTGTGTCCTCTGTGCATCTCCGTGTTCCTCAGTGTGTTCTCTGTGCATCTCCATGTTCCTCAGTGTGTCCTCTGTGTATCTCCATGTTCCTCAGATCCTGGACGAGCAGCAGTTCCACCAGCTCCAGCTCCAGGGCCGCAGTGTCGCAGACTGGAGGCCGGAGCAGGTGGCCCTCTGGCTCTCAGGCCTTGGACTGGAACTCCATCTCCCACAATTCACTGCCAAGAACATCGACGGACAACACCTGCTGCAGCTGGACAACGCTGACCTCAAGGTACAGCTCATTTAAAAAGTCATTATGGAAAATCAACTTTCTCCAGTGTTATAGGAGGTTTTAGAGTCATCCATGCATGTTTGGGTAATTTAGTGATCTCTCCAGGGCCCTATTTGAACACTCTTTACAGTTCGTAGCACAAGCCTGTACAAGGCTCCGCCCACAAGCCTCCGTCACCAATGCTCCTGGTGGACTGGAGATGTTCGTAAACTCTACATTTACACCAGGCACATGAGCAGGGTGAGGGTAGTGCTCCTCACAGTCACACGGTCAGTACAGTGAGGTGCTTGGGTACGGACACAAACAATATACCTGTGTTTGTCCTGCTGGTGGCTTAGTGGCTGATACTCTCACCTCACAGCAGGAAAGTCTGTGGTTTGAGTCCCGAGGAGAAGGGGATTTTTCTGTCAGTTCTGTGTTGGTGTTTTTCCATCAACCAAACAGATGCACCTCAGGCGAATCCAAGCGCCGAGAGAAACAGGTGGAACCTTTTGTTTCTGTTATCGACTGTGGTGAGGGTTCGAGGTTCAAGGTGCACAGCGTTTTGTTGTGACGTTTACGGCGACGTCAGCTCCAAAACGTTTTCTAAGTCAAAGTTTAGATCAATTAAAACATAAGGATGAGTTCACAGATTAAAACTACAGCAAACAAAAGCACAATATGGTACACAAAAAGTCTAAATATAAAATCTATGTGTGTGTGTGTCTCTGTGTGTGTTGTTTGTGCGTTGTGTGTCTGTGTGCGGTGTTTGTGTGTGCGTTGTGTACACAGGCTCTGGGGGTGATCTCATCACAGGATCGTTCTCTGATAAAGAAGAAGATCAAGGAGCTCAAAGTTCTGGAGGAGAAAAGTCGACGTCAGCAAGAGCGCGCCCGGTGGAGAGACGCAGAACACACAGAGGAGTGAGGGGCCCGCGCCACCTGCTGACTGAACCGCCACACTGCAGCCACGCTCAAGGGGCCCCACACTGGCCCCTGAGGGACACCGGCCTCCCCTGCCAGAGGAGGAGTCTCCTGTGGGCACTGCCTGGTGAAAGAGAGCGGAGGTTTGAGGGCCTCTGCCTCTCTGAACCTCCTTAGCCATATGACAAAGAACTCTTTATTCACGTTTATTTAGAGCTCCAGTATCACACAAAACTGACTCCTGTGACCTTTAAACCCTTAAAATGTCGTGACCTCCTCAAAAACACCTGGAGTTGTGTTTTGTTTTTGTTCGGCAGTTGTGAACAGCTCCTTTTCCCTTTAGTTCAGTCGAGATCGGCAATTCCAGGACTGAAATGATCCAAATGATTCTAGTGAAGGTGTGTGGAGTTTAAAAACACAGTGGAGCACTTCCTGTATCACCACATGATGACATCACAAGGTGGAACAGAGTGTTTTCAGTTTGAGAGTTTGTGCGTTAAACATGTGTGAATGAAACAAAACACAACTCCAGGTTTGTTTGTGATGAGAAAATGACTTTTGAACATCGATCAGAGAATTTTTAACTGCAAAGTGGGATCTGTAAAAAAACATCTCCAAACTTTTCTCCTGTGCCATTTTGAGCAAAGTCCTGTTGACTCGACCTTCACAGACACATCAGCCTTTGAGATGTTTGAGACCCACCTCCTCGTGCTGCTACCGACTTCACCAGAGCCTCTTCTCAGCTCTCTTTCCTCACTTCATTTTTCTCGATTCCTCGTCCTCTGTTTTGTCGATCAGATGCTCAGAGGAAAAGGAAGGACCTGCTCCACAAGAACAGCGACGTTGCATAATTCTGAGTTTGACGCCGTGTCTCCTGTGGCTGGGACTTCCTCACCCGTTTCCTTCAGAATCGAGGAGAGTATTTCAGGAGAAGGAGGTGAGGACAGAGAACTGGGACGCGGCCCAAAGGAGCCCTGAAGAGGAGCCACTGGGAGGGACTGAAAGCCTCACACTTGAACACTGACAAACTCTGATTCCAGTGGTGCTCATGCAGTACGCGCTTCTGTACTGCACAATCACAAGGATTACTGCCCCCCGGTGGACAGGGCGGGCACTTCAGGAACACGCTTCATATTTGTGAAATGGAGAAAATGGCTTGAATTACAGGACAGAATACCCCACTGCACATTTTTATTAGAATTCCAAGTCAAATCGTTTTAAAGGAGACGTATTATGTCAAATCAGCCACATATTGTGTAAAATGAGCCGTGGGATCACTGTTTTCATGTCTCATTTTAAGTTGTGTTTAGAGTGATTCATGTTTGAGTCGACACAGGGACTCTGCTCACAGGATTCAGCCGTTTACCGTCACCGTTTAGCCACAAGTGAAAAAATCAATAACATTTCTGTACATTGTGTTTTAAAATGTCAGACAGGTGTGATAACGGCCCACAGATGTTCCACATTCTGACTGTGTAACAGACAAAAGCTTAATGTGTCTTCTTTAAGCATGATTTGAACTGAACTGAAATGTGCACTGATAAAATCATAAAAAAGGACTCGCGTTTCCGAACAGAAGAATCAGCACGTTTTATACACTGGGAAAATACCGATTTTGGTTCTGAGTATAAATTATTGCAAAAGTCTTTCTCCCAAATGGTAAAAGCTTTTCTACTTCAAAGATTATACCAAAATCCTGCTGGGAAAATGTCAGTGGCAAAATGTTTGTAATGGGGCGCCTGTTTGCAAAGTCCAGAGTGAATTCAAGCCATTCTGAAGTTTGTAGATACTCATATTTCCAGAGTCGTCTCTTCTCCTGCTGTGCTCCACACGCTTCGCTCCTGAACGTGCTTTTTCTATCCTCAGTAACGCGCTGCCTTTAGAATAGACGAGTGGAGATCCTTTCTTCTCCCAGACCCAACGTCCAGAGGGGCGTTTGATTTATTTACCTACAGAAAATAAAAAGACTTTTCCTATGATAAATTATTACTAATGCTGCTGAAGATGGAAGACAGAACTCTCCTTTTAAAAAACTTTTAATTTGAAAAGTTTAACTGTCTCTTATGTTGGAATAAACATCTTCTGCCATTCCTTAAAAATTATAATTTGACATATTTTTAATTATTTGTAGAAATGACTTAAGAAAATGTTCAGAAATGATTTTGATGTTGCCAAGTAACGTAATTTCACAGATCTGAGCCTGTATGATTTTTATCTTTCTCCTTAAAGCTGCACTGTGCATCTTTTCTAGTGGAGGGTTTGTCACCTTCTTGTCTCCATGGAGATGTTATTTCTTTGTCTAGAATGTTCCACAGTAGAGATTAAACCTGTTTATGTCGACGGTAACAACTATAGGCCACATTACAGGTCAGATCTGTGGAGAGGCGACCCTGTTGTATTTTTGTGCAGTAGAAACACCCGTGATGAATAAATGTGTTTAATGTCACACCGTGGAACATTCCAGGGAAAGCAATATCTCCATGGAGACCAGCAGGCGACGGACACTGGACCAGAAAAGTTGCGTAATGTGCTTTAAAATGTGTCTGAATTTGCCACAAAGCTTCTCAGACTTGATTTGAATTGTTTTATTGTTTTTTTTATTTTCATATTTAATAAGGAAACATTTCTGAATAATTTATGAAGAAAATAATTTGATCCACACAAAAAATCACACTGGATGTTTTGATATTTGAGCTTCTCCATGAGCCGGACCAGGTCCAAAGACACAGAGACAGAGACACAGACACAGAGACACAGAGACAGAGACAGAGACACAGAGACAGAGACACAGGGACAGAGAGACAGAGAGACAGAGACACAGAGACAGAGACACAGGGACACAGAGACACAGAGACAGAGACACAGAGACAGAGACACAGGGACAGAGAGACAGAGACACAGAGACAGAGACACAGGGACAGAGACACAGAGACACAGGGACACAGAGACACAGAGAGACAGAGACAGAGACACAGGGACAGAGACACAGAGACAGAGACACAGGGACAGAGAGACAGAGACACAGAGACAGAGACACAGGGACACAGAGACACAGAGAGACAGAGACACAGGGACAGAGACACAGAGACAGAGACACAGGGACAGAGAGACAGAGACACAGAGACAGAGACACAGAGACAGAGACACAGGGACAGAGAGACAGGGACAGAGAGACAGACAGAGACACAGAGACAGAGACACAGGGACAGAGACACAGGGACAGAGACAGAGACACAGAGACACAGAGAGACAGAGACACAGAGACAGAGACACAGGGACACAGAGACACAGAGACAGAGACACAGAGACAGAGACACAGGGACAGAGACAGAGACA
Source organism: Taenioides sp. WSHXM2023 (assembly GCA_029959045.1). Classification (NCBI taxonomy): domain Eukaryota; kingdom Metazoa; phylum Chordata; class Actinopteri; order Gobiiformes; family Gobiidae; genus Taenioides; species Taenioides sp. WSHXM2023. The sequence goes on along the minus strand of CM057097.1, from coordinate 30,779,880 downwards.
CAGAGACACAGAGACACAGAGACACAGAGAGACAGAGACAGAGACACAGGGACAGAGACACAGGGACAGAGACACAGAGACAGAGACACAGAGACACAGAGACACAGGGACAGAGACAGAGACAGAGACACAGAGACACAGAGACAGAGACACAGGGACAGAGACACAGAGACACAGAGACACAGAGACACAGAGACAGAGACAGAGACACAGGGACAGAGACACAGGGACAGAGACACAGGGACAGAGACACAGAGACAGAGACACAGAGACACAGAGACACAGGGACAGAGACAGAGACAGAGACACAGAGACACAGAGACAGAGACACAGGGACAGAGACACAGAGACACAGAGACACAGAGACACAGAGACAGAGACAGAGACACAGAGACAGAGACACAGGGACAGAGACACAGGGACAGAGAGACAGAGACACAGAGACAGAGACACAGAGACAGAGACACAGGGACAGAGACACAGAGACACTAGAGCTGACGGAGCCTCTTACTGTGGCTCATTGTGTCGGTCCAAAGCTGAAATAAATAAACATTAACCCTGTTTTTATGGCACTTCTTTAATCCTCCTCATGTTTTATGTTACAGATATTTATATAAACTTTGAATATTTACTAAAAATCCAGTTTGGAGAACAACATGCACCTCAGTTTATCGAGTGTGATTATGGTTCAGGAAAAGGTCCTTGACGAGAATAAATAAAATCCCAGGTACGTTGGGATGGTGATTTTAATACAAGTGCAAAATATTACAAATAAATAAATACATGAATAAAATTATTTGTTTTCCTGAATCTGAATGTTTGAGAAAAGCACAAAGTAAATATTTTGTTTTTTGCCTTTGTTTTGCTGTTTAACCTCAAAAGATTTAGAGTTAAAACCTGAACAACTGAACAGCTCCATGTGGTGGCGCTGCAGAGCACTGCTGCCCCCTGGTGGTGATTTGAATAACGCCATAAATGGATCCTGCAGGAGAAAACAGAAACAGCAGCTGTTAAATCATTAAAACAGACCTGTTCCTGCACACTGGAGTTTGTCTAAGTCGTTCAGTTTATTCTGTTTGGCTGATTTTTAGTTACGGCTACAAATGGCAAAGGGGAAATTCAATTCTGTCAACTGAAAAAAGGTTTTTTGTTTTGATGGATTTTGTTTTGATTTACCGTCAGTCTACGTTCCTCCCCTCACCTATGGTCATGAGCTTTGACCAAAAGGACGAGAAATGAGTTTCCTCCGCAGAGTGGCTGGGCGCTCCCTTAGAGATCGGGTGAGGAGCTCAGTCACACAGGAGGAGCTCGGAGTAGAGCCGCTGGGGGAGGCCCAGGACACGCTGGAGGGACTATGTCTCTGGTCTGGAAACGCCTTGGGGTCCCCCTGGAGGAGCTGGAGGAAGTGTCCGGGGTGAAGGAAGTCTGGGAGTCTGTGTTTAGACTGTTGCCCCCGCGACCCGACCCCGGATGAGCAGAAGAAAATGGATGAATGTTTTGATGGATGTTTTGAGAGGCGCATAAACAGACCCATCAAGAGCTTAAATGATTCTGTTAATATGATTCAGACACATTTAGTGTGATTCAGTAAACCTGTTTTACCAAACAGAAACTGTAAATAAATAGATGTGTTAGTGTCAGTTTCAGTGTAGTTAGCGCCCCCTTCAAGCAGATATAAGGCAGTGTCCAGCAGCGTCTGACCAGAACTGAAGAAGCAGCTTTGGATGAGAAACAAACAAATTCAGCTGAATTAAATTTCACCTTGGCTGTTCCCGGATGATGGAGACTTTAATGCAACACTTGAAAATGCCTCACACTTCAGTTGTCTGACATTTTTGAGGAACCCCCTGGCTGCAGATCGGGGAGTGGCTCAATGTTGACGGATCTCAAAGTTTGACCCGCCGATTTTACGCCTACTACTCTGTCCGTCTGTGAGCAGCTTTACACAAAAACTGATCGGATTTTTTGGCCATGATTCTGTGATCAATCGTCTAATATGTCTATTTAAACTCATTTGCCATTTTATGTATGTATGTATGTATATGCATTTATGCATATATGCAAATGCATTTATTTATACTGAATATTCTGTAAAGGTGATATAGACGATCTGAAATAAACTGAGCAATGCAGAGTTCTTACGTCAGAATAAATTTAAGCACATTCACAAGTACAACTGAAACATGACGCTGTGGGTCTCAGGATCCACGGTTTTCTCGATCAGTGCAAATATTATGACATATTTAGTATAAGTTTGACCGTTGGCTGCAGTGAGACAAACCACAGCACCTCTGGCCTGGTTTGGCTGGAGTTCGCGGTGGGTCATGGACTCTGTGGAGAGAGTTCAACGACAGAGGTGATTTATTGGGACATGGCGCATTTATCAGCGCGACTCTGTCTACGCCGTTCTACGGGCCCGCGGTACGCGCCCGTACGGGCGTTTGGCGTTTGGTCATGTGACTATAGCATAAAGCACAGCTGTGTTCTTTGAGCGGCCACAGAAATACAGCAAGAAAGCTCATTGTGACAGGCAAAAATATATGGATTTTTTAAAATCTTTTTAGAATTTTGAGAATTTTTTTGAGACTTTAAATCTCGCAAGTTGCTGGTGTTGATTTCCTTTTTGTTTTACAGTTTTGGTAAAACTTTCAGCTATTTTATTTCTTCTGTCTTGTTTCTTAACCATTTTGTTTTTTCAGAACCCCTGCTCCCCACACTGCCGGCAGAGCTCGGGTTGTCCCTGGTGGTGAAGCCACGGTTTTCTCCCAGGACGATCATACAGGCAGGTGCTTCAGGCCCTGTAGCCCTGGGGGTCCTGCCAGTCGAATGGGGACCCTCCAGCTGCCGGTCCAAACGCCGTCCACATCTCTGACCTTCACCGTGCAAAATCTTCCCTGCCATTAAAAGGGGCTAAAATGATCTGAAACCGAGTCAAAACCACAAAAAACAATAAATATGTGCAGCTAAAACCAAATAAGGTGCTACTTACAGGAATAATGTGAAACAAAACAAATTCCGTGAACAGAAAAGGACAATGTGTCTGAGGCCCAAGGTGAAAATCACAGACGCTGAAACCGACTGGGACCTCAGAGGCGACCGCTGTGTCTGAGAAGAACTAAGACGAGTACAGGAGGGTGAAACGGCAGAATCCTACAGAGGGTTTCAGGTTTCTGGATGGGTTCATAGAAAGTGCAATGTGCAAGGCTCTGAGGAAGAGGGGGACGTCAGGGACACTTTTCCTCCCTTCTCTTTTGGCCTTTTCATGCTCTCGCTGCTCTGTCTGTCCCACTTTGACCTGAGTCAAAGTTTTACATTATATTATATTTAGATAAAGTTTAAATTATCAGGTAATAAACATTATTCATTAGTAGTTCTGGTTTTATTAACCAAGGCCAATGGAAACTTAAACTGTTACTGGGCGATAACAAAGAGAAAAGAAAATTGTCATTAAATGTCATTTGTAAAAGTCATTTTTAGTTGTTTTCATGGACATTTCACGTTAGTCGGCAGCAGCAGAAAGTCAAGGCAAGACTCCGTCTCATTTTGTTTATTTCAGTGCCGATCTTTCCCCACACAAATATTTTAAAGTGTTAGCGGTGCTTGTTCTGGTCCAATACCTGCTTCATGGGCAAGTCTTGAAGGGTCTGCCAGGTGCTGTTCCTGTCCTGACCGTCAGGGTTCTTTTAAAGGAACTGTGGCCTGTGTTTTAAAAAGGAACCGCACCACTGAAGTACGAGTGTTTTGTCGTTCTCAGTAAAGTGACATTTACAGCAGCAGTGCCGCTGATTCATGATTTCTGCAAGTGTCGGGATTTAGGAAGAGACGACTCAGCCGTGAAGCTCCAGCGAGCGCCTGGTGGAGTTTCTCTGATCACCTGATGGAGTCTGACGTGGCTCATGGGGTTTGGGGTAAGTGATGCTCAGGACGTGTGTGAAACGTCCTCATAAATATTTATTTACAGTTTGTTCTATTGCGCCACACTAAGTGTGAACTGTGCCTGATAAATATTTTGCATAATCCAGGCCCCTGAGGGGCCCTCACACCTGTTAGCATACAGGCTATTAGCATTTGTTTATTACACTGGGGTTATTTATGGGCCTTAGTTTGGCACGTCGCATCAAAACTCTGCAGTTTGATGCCCTAAATGTAACTGTGCTGTTTTTCTATGACAATAAAAATCTTGAATCTTAAAACAAATACATTTGTATTTACGTTATATTTTAAATAGTTTTTCTCATTTTGCAGCTTTTCGAGAATAAATGAAACCAGGTACAAACTTCAGACTGTGGATGAGACTCTCTGACACTGATGGCGCTGGATTCTGTTGAAGGAGCCTGTGGTGGTCCCCTGTGAGGGCCCCCAGCCTCTGTGTCTCTGTGAGGGCCCCCAGCCTCTGTGTCTCTGTGAGGGCCCCCAGCCTCTGTGTCTCTGTCGGGGCCCCCAGCCTCTGTGTCTCTGTGAGGGCCCCCAGCCTCTGTGTCTCTGTCGGGGCCCCCAGCCTCTGTGTCTCTGTGAGGGCCCCCAGCCTCTGTGTCTCTGTCGGGGCCCCCAGCCTCTGTGCCTCTGTGAGGGCCCCCAGCCTCTGTGAGGGCCCCCAGCCTCTGTGAGGGCCCCCAGCCTCTGTGCCTCTGTGAGGGCCCCCAGCCTTCGTGCCTCTGTGAGGGCCCCCAGCCTCCGTGTCTCTCTGAGGGCCCCCAGCCTCTGTGAGGGCCCCCAGCCTCTGTGCCTCTGTGAGGGCCCCCAGCCTTCGTGCCTCTGTGAGGGCCCCCAGCCTCCGTGTCTCTATGAGGGCCCCCAGCCTCTGTGAGGGCCCCCAGCCTCTGTGTCTCTGTGAGGGCCCCCAGCCTCTGTGCCTCTGTCGGGGCCCCCAGCCTCTGTGCCTCTCTGGGCCCCCAGCCTCTGTGTCTCTCTGGGCCCCCAGCCTCTGTGCCTCTGTCGGGGCCCCCAGCCTCTGTGCCTCTGTCGGGGCCCCCAGCCTCTGTGCCTCTCTGGGCCCCCAGCAGCCTCTGTGCCTCTGTCAGGGGCCCCCAGCCTCAGTGCCTCTGTGCCTCTGTGAGGGCCCCCAGCCTCCGTGTCTCTGTGAGGGCCCCCAGCCTCTGTGAGGGCCCCCAGCCTCTGTGTCTCTGTCGGGGCCCCCAGCCTCTGTGTCTCTGTGAGGGCCCCCAGCCTCTGTGTCTCTGTCGGGGCCCCCAGCCTCTGTGTCTCTGTGAGGGCCCCCAGCCTCTGTGTCTCTGTCGGGGCCCCCAGCCTCTGTGCCTCTGTGAGGGCCCCCAGCCTCTGTGAGGGCCCCCAGCCTCTGTGAGGGCCCCCAGCCTCTGTGCCTCTGTGAGGGCCCCCAGCCTTCGTGCCTCTGTGAGGGCCCCCAGCCTCCGTGTCTCTCTGAGGGCCCCCAGCCTCTGTGAGGGCCCCCAGCCTCTGTGCCTCTGTGAGGGCCCCCAGCCTTCGTGCCTCTGTGAGGGCCCCCAGCCTCCGTGTCTCTATGAGGGCCCCCAGCCTCTGTGAGGGCCCCCAGCCTCTGTGTCTCTGTGAGGGCCCCCAGCCTCTGTGCCTCTGTCGGGGCCCCCAGCCTCTGTGCCTCTCTGGGCCCCCAGCCTCTGTGTCTCTCTGGGCCCCCAGCCTCTGTGCCTCTGTCGGGGCCCCCAGCCTCTGTGCCTCTGTCGGGGCCCCCAGCCTCTGTGCCTCTCTGGGCCCCCAGCAGCCTCTGTGCCTCTGTCGGGGGCCCCCAGCCTCTGTGCCTCTGTGCCTCTGTGAGGGCCCCCAGCCTCCGTGTCTCTGTGAGGGCCCCCAGCCTCTGTGAGGGCCCCCAGCCTCTGTGTCTCTGTCGGGGCCCCCAGCCTCTGTGCCTCTGTCGGGGCCCCCAGCCTCTGTGCCTCTGTCGGGGCCCCCAGCCTCTGTGTCTCTGTCGGGGCCCCCAGCCTCTGTGCCTCTCTGGGCCCCCAGCCTCTGTGCCTCTGTCGGGGCCCCCAGCCTCTGTGCCTCTGTCGGGGCCCCCAGCCTCTGTGCCTCTCTGGGCCCCCAGCAGCCTCTGTGCCTCTGTCGGGGGCCCCCAGCCTCTGTGCCTCTGTGAGGGCCCCCAGCCTCCGTGTCTCTGTGAGGGCCCCCAGCCTCTGTGAGGGCCCCCAGCCTCTGTGTCTCTGTCGGGGCCCCCAGCCTCTGTGTCTCTGTGAGGGCCCCCAGCCTCTGTGCCTCTCTGGGCCCCCAGCCTCAGTGCCTCTCTGGGCCCCCAGCCTCTGTGCCTCTGTCGGGGCCCCCAGCCTCAGTGCCTCTGTCGGGGCCCCCAGCCTCTGTGCCTCTCTGGGCCCCCAGCCTCTGTGCCTCTGTCGGGGCCCCCAGCCTCTGTGTCTCTGTGAGGGCCCCCAGCCTCTGTGCCTCTCTGGGCCCCCAGCCTCAGTGCCTCTCTGGGCCCCCAGCCTCTGTGCCTCTGTCGGGGCCCCCAGCCTCTGTGCCTCTGTCGGGGCCCCCAGCCTCTGTGTCTCTGTGAGGGCCCCCAGCCTCTGTGCCTCTCTGGGCCCCCAGCCTCAGTGCCTCTCTGGGCCCCCAGCCTCTGTGCCTCTGTCGGGGCCCCCAGCCTCTGTGTCTCTGTGGGCCCCCAGCCTCTGTGCCTCTGTCGGGGCCCCCAGCCTCTGTGTCTCTGTGAGGGCCCCCAGCCTCTGTGCCTCTCTGGGCCCCCAGCCTTTGTGCCTCTGTCGGGGCCCCCAGCCTCTGTGTCTCTGTGAGGGCCCCCAGCCTCTGTGCCTCTGTCGGGGCCCCCAGCCTCTGTGCCTCTCTGGGCCCCCAGCCTCAGTGCCTCTGTCGGGGCCCCCAGCCTCTGTGTCTCTGTGAGGGCCCCCAGCCTCAGTGCCTCTGTCAGGGCCAGCCTCTGTGTCTCTCTGGGCCCCCAGCCTCTGTGCCTCTGTCGGGGCCCCCAGCCTCTGTGTCTCTGTGAGGGCCCCCAGCCTCAGTGCCTCTGTCAGGGCCAGCCTCTGTGTCTCTGTGAGGGCCCCCAGCCTCTGTGCCTCTCTGGGCCCCCAGCCTCTGTGCCTCTGTCGGGGCCCCCAGCCTCTGTGCCTCGTGTTTGAAGATCCTGTACAGATAAAATATGGACTTGTGGTTTATTCTTCTGGTCTGGACCATTGTCCTCTGGAAACAGAAGACACCAGGACACAGAAGAACTGTGATGTCGATATTATCGACATTCTGAATACATTTTATACTTTGTGACTCAATCATTTCAAAATTAAACAAATCTGTCTTGTATTTATTCAGTTTGTGTTTTAATTTCTTGTAACTACAGTAAAACCTGCAGGTCCACTTCTCCACAGATCTGACCTGCAGCTTGGCCTGGTGATGGGGTCTGCTCGTCTCCATGGAGATGGTTCAATTAAATGCCACACTGTGGAACATTTCAGGAAAAAACAACATGGAGTCAAACGGGTGGCAGACGCTTTACCTGAAAAGTTACACACTGAACCTTTTAAAGTGCCACAGTCAAGATTTGCCTCTGATTTAGATGTCGTCATTTTAAATCTGTGTTTAACTGTTGTGTTACTTTCTCTTGTGTTTTTAACTGTTGTGTTGTGTGTTCTGTTGTGCGTTGTGTTGTGCGTTGTGTGTTCTGTTGTGCGTTCTGTTGTGTGTTCTGTTGTGTGTTGTGTGTTCTGTTGTGTGTTCTGTTGTGTGTTCTGTTGTGTGTTCTGTTGTGTGCTGTGCGTTCTGTTGTGTGTTCTGTTGTGTGTTGTGTGTTCTGTTGTGTGTTGTGTGTTCTGTTGTGTGTTCTGTTGTGTGTTCTGTTGTGCGTTCTGTTGTGTGTTCTGTTGTGTGTTGTGTGTTCTGTTGTGTGTTCTGTTGTGCGTTGTGTGTTCTGTTGTGTGTTCTGTTGTGCGTTGTGTTGTGCGTTGTGTTGTGCATTGTGTTGTGCGTTGTGTTGTGCGTTGTGTTGTGCCTTCTGTTGTGCGTTCGTGTGCCTTTGGCTCTTACCTCTGTCCCTCCCCCTGATCCGTTTTGGACTTTAGTCGAACGTCTATTTTTTTCGCTTCTATTTTTACCCCGTCGGTGCGTTTCCTCTGCCCCACTGCTCCTCTGTCTCCAAACACGTGTGCGGCCCCGGCCCTCCTCTGGGGCCCTCCTCCGGGACCTTCCTCCAGGACCCTCCTCCGGGACCCTCCTCCGGGGCCCTCCTCCGGGACCCTCCTCCGGAGCCATGTTCGGGGCCATGTTCGGGCCCCTCTTGGCTGGGCTCCTGGGTCTGCTGGTGTATGTGGTGGGAGCGGCGTGGAGGGCGTTTGGATCAGTGTGCGGGGCGTTTGGGACTGAGCCTGTCCCTCTGGCCCCTGGAGTCCCCGGGGCCATGGCGGAGCTCAGGCGGCAGCTGAACCGCCGGTTCCTGGAGGCGCTGCAGGCGGACGACGTGCGGCAGGTGCAGCAGATCCTCGGCACCGGCAGGATGGACCTGGACACGGTGCTGGAGGTGGACGACCCGAGTCTGGTCCTGGCCTCGTACAAACAGGGTCAGTCCTTTAAAGTTCTAACGCTGTTCCCTCCTCAAAAACACAACTGGAGCTGTGTTTTGTTTTGAGGAACTCTTTATTATTCGTCTGTCTACATCTGCAAAGCTTAAAACGCTCTGTTCCACCTTGTGATGTCATCAGGTGTTAGTTAACAGCTCCTTTTCACTTGCCAATCTCTACTGAACTAAAGGTTTAGGTCTAAAATGATCCAAATGATTCTAGTGAAGGTGTGTGGAGTTTAAAAACACAGTGGAGCACTTCCTGTATCACCACATGATGACATCACAAGGTGGAACACAGTGTTTTTTTTTACATGTCCTGTGTTACTCTAAAACACAACTCCAGGTGTGTGAGGAGGAAACATAACGTAGATCATAAATGTGCGTAATATTACATCATTCATAGTAACCTGTAGTAGTTACCATGGTAACCTGTATTCTGACTGTAGGCACCACACAGACTAACCTGTTTAAGATAATAATGCACAAGAGAAGCTTAAATGTAAAATACAGACACACACAAAGCTTTTGTTTTGAAACTTCAGCATGTCCATAGTTTAACCACTAGAGGGCGTTATTCCTCCCTCTCAGCTGCAGGTCTGTAATTTAATCAGCAACATTTTGGGGACCGTTCAAGTCCTAAAAATGACCCTACAGCGTGCACAAGTGTCAACAGGCTCAGGCAGGTCACACACGTCTCTTATTTATGTCACGATTTTAAAGTTTTGTTTGTTGTAAATTCCAAAAGTGATCGAAAAGAACCACCAAACTGTTTTAAAGCCTCCCAGAGAAAGTGACAGTGTTGGTTTGTTGGTCATGAACGCTGAACATTTGAACACAAATCAAACGACTGTATTTCAGACTTTAGCAGCAGGTGTTCCAGGTGTTCCAGGTGTTCCAGGTGTTCCAGGTGTTCCAGGTGTTCTCAGGTGAAATGCCACAGGGAGCTCCAGTCGTCTGGGACTCGACTTCTTTAAAATGAGCCTGAATTTTAATTTGCTTTTACTGCATTATTACATTTTTTGCGATTCTCATTAGCCTGGACTTTGACTGTCATCAGAAGACTGGGCGGGCTTTATTTGGGTGCACAAAAATACCCTAGAGCAAATGTAGTTTACCCCCTAGAGGGTGCTGTTCCTCCAGTTTTAACTTCCTGTTGAAATCAACATTTTGATTTAGTTTTTGCTTTAGGAACACTGCAGAAGCACCTGTCACTGTCTGCAGAAGCACCTGTCACTGTCTGCAGAAGCACCTGTCACTGTCTGCAGAAGCACCTGTCACTGTCTGCAGGTGCAACTGACTGTAAAATGACCTCGAAAATTACCAGTGGAATCTTTAAAGGAGCACTCTGTAACTTTTTGGTTTGGGGTCTGTCACCTGCTTGTTTCTATGGATACGTCACTGCTCTGCCTGGAATGTTCCACAGTGTGACATTAAACAGCTCTACTTTACATTTATTCAATCACAGGTGGTTTTAGAGCTCAAAAATACCTAGAAAAACAGACATTCTGACTGTGAGCGGGGTCGCCTCTCCACAGATCTGACCTGGAACTTGGTCTGGTTTGGTCTCCATGGCGATAGAAAGGTTTAATGCCATACTGTGGAACATTCCAGACAAAACAAAAACATCTCCATGAAGAAAAGCGTTTGACAGACCCTTTAACAGAAAAGTTCCACAATGAGAAAAAACCTTCTAGTGTTTTACATGTTTGTGATGACGTTAATATGTAATACAAATGTAATTACAGCTTATCTATAACACATCCTGTATTCATATTTCATCGGGTCCCTCTTCCTTATGTCCCTCTCGTTCCCACATGCCCCGTGGGAAACCCGGAATCTTCACCTGGAGTTTCAGTGGCAGGTGCTGCAGGTGCTGCAGGTGCTGCAGGTGCTGTTGAAGCTCAGATCTTTAAAAGCCTCAGTGATTTCACCTTTGAACGCCGCTCACCACAGAAGTTCCTCTGCTCCACGCGCCTTTTCCTTCAGAGGTTTTCGTTGGAAAATCGATCTGTAACACTATAAAGTGTTTTATATTTCTCCTCCGCGGCTGTAAACCTTCTGTGTCCATCATGAGTCGTTCCCTGAGCTCCTGATGTGACGCACGGCGTTTACGCGACTGTAGTGGTTTTAGGGCATCTGAAGTTTATTTTGACGCCAGGTGCTTATTTCCCCCTGATAAAAGCTGGAGATGCTCAGACTCTCAGATTTAGAACTTCAGCCTAAACTGAGCGACGTGTGCGACATCACTGGGTCCAACGGTTCTGATAAAAAGTGATTCCTGCAGCTGCTGCTTTAAACTGAGGCTAAAGGTGAAACGTCCCTTAACTATGATGGAGGGCAAACAGATGTGTCAGATCTGTGGAGAAGCGAGCCCTCTTACAGTAAGAATCCAACACCCGTTATGAAATACACGCTAGATTTAATGGCATACTGCGGAACATTCCAGACAAAGCAATGACATCTCCATAGAGACCAGCAGGTGGCAGACAATCCAGAAAATTTACAGAGCAGATCTTTAGAAACAACTGCACATTGTGCAGTTTTATACTTTTTTTTTTTACATGTCCTGTGTTACTCTAAAATTGGCTCTTGTGAGGTTTAAGTCGTGTTCTAATGTTCTGATGTTGCCCGTGTCTCTGCCCACAGGGTACTGGCTGCCCGGGTACAAGCTGGAGAAGTCCTGGGCCATGGCTCTGCACGTGTGCGTCATGTACAACTCTCTGGAGAGCGCCGTGCTGCTCATCCAGGAGGGGGCAGCGTTGAACCGGATGCCAAACGGAAAGACCCCTCTGCATGTGGCGTGCGAGGTGTCCAACCCGGAGTGTGTGTCCCTGCTGCTGCGGCACGGAGCCAAGGTGGAGGCCCTGTCTCTGAGCGGGCACACTGCCCTGCACTACTGCATCACTGCCCAGTCTGTGCCCTGTGCCCATCACCTCCTGCTCCATGGTCAGCACCTGTACCAGGAGAACACCTCAGACTCTTATAATGAGAGCAGATCAGACAGAGGCCAAAACTGCAGAGCCTCAGCTTCAGAGAGTCCAGACTTTTGTCTCCAGAGAGTTCAGAGGTCCACTTTGTACTGAGAGTCATTTCAGTCTGGAGTTGTAGGACAAATCAACTCTAATAGTGTTAAACAGGGTACGCACCATGGATCTAGAGTTGGATTAAACACTCGTCTGTAAGTACTGCAGCAGGATTATCCCATAGACCACAATGTATGTAGGTGTTCAGCTAACAGGGACCTACAGCTTTTACATAGTTCAGTTTGTAGGGATTCTTATCTATTTTTAAAATGATTATTTCTATAAGATTAAACGTAGCTCCTCTCTGGACCTGCACTAGCTTCACTCCAGCTCCCATCACTGGTCACATAACTCGTACTGTAAAGGCCAGTGAAAACAATAACACGTCATCTTTTGTTCATCTTCCAGAGCTTTTTAAACTTCCACGATGGGCAGCTACACACCTCATTCACACTCCGTCACTCAGGTGTAATGGAGCTCATCAGTCTGGTCCGGGTTCAGAAGAAAATTTTCCATAAATTTTTCCCATAAACTTTCAAAAAAAAAAAAAAAAAATCAGAGTTCAGCATTTACATGTATCTGTTACTAACATCCATAAAGCGTTGACGCCGTTCTCCATGAACATCTGAACACAGGAACAGTAGCTTGTATTTGTAGCCTGTGTTTATTCTGAATTCGATCTTTTGTCCTGCAGGAGCCAACGTGAACGTAGCGAGCAGCAACAATGACGAGGTGACGCCCCTCCATACTGCGGCACGGTTTGGGGTTCCAGAGCTGGTGGATTTGTACCTGCTCCACGGGGCCCACGTCGACTCTGTGAACTCAGTCCTGGAGACGCCGCTGATGACCGCCGCCTTCTGGGCGTACGAGTCCAGGGAGCAGAGCTACAGCCCCCAGCACCATCTGGTCTGCAAACTCCTGCTGGACCACGGAGCAGGTCAGAGCTACAGCAGCCTAGGAAGGAGGACGAGGTGGAGGACGAGGTGGAGGACGGGGTGGAGGACGAGGTGGAGGACGAGGTGGAGGAAGGGATGGAGGACGAGGTGGAGAACAAGGTGGAGAACGAGGTGGAGGACGAGGTGGAGGACGGGGTGGAGGATGAGGTGGAGACCGAGGTGGAGGACGAGGTGAAGAACGAGGTGAAGAACGAGGTGGAGAACGAGGTGGAGGACGAGGTGGAGGACGAGGTGGAGGACGGGGTGGAGGACGAGGTAGAGGACGGGGTGGAGGATGAGGTGGAGAACAAGGTGGAGGACGAGGTGGAGGACGAGGTGGAGGACGAGGTGGAGGACGAGGTGGAGGACGAGGTAGAGGACGGGCAGCAGCAGAGGCAGTTCTCACAAAACTAGATTCAAGTGCAGTTTGGAGAATTCATGGAGCTGCTATTAAAGTGAAATAAACTGGAATAATTGATTCTTTCCACAGACCCGTGCCTCACCCACACCCACAACCACACTCCGCCGAGATCAATGTGGCAGGACACAGAGGTCAGTGTGGCAGGACACAGAGGTCAGAGGTCAATGTGGCAGGACACAGAGGTCAGTGTGGCAGGACACAGAGGTCAGAGGTCAATGTGGCAGGACACAGAGGTCAGAGGTCAATGTGGCAGGACACAGAGGTCAGAGGTCAGCGTGGCAGGACACAGAGGTCAGAGGTCAATGTGGCAGAACACAGAGGTCAGAGGTCAGCGTTGGAGGACACAGAGGTCAGAGGTCAGCGTGCAGGACACAGAGGTCAGAGGTCAATGTGGCAGGACACAGAGGTCAGAGGTCAGCGTGAAGGACACAGGTCAGTGTGGCAGGACCACAGAGGTCAGAGGTCAGCGTGGCAGGACACAGAGGTCAGAGGTCAGTGTGGGAGGACACAGAGGTCAGAGGTCAGCGTTGGAGGACACAGAGGTCAGAGGTCAGCGTGCAGGACACAGAGGTCAGAGGTCAGCGTGCAGGACACAGAGGTCAGTGTGGCAGGACACAGAGGTCAGAGGTCAGTGTGGCAGGACACAGAGGTCAGAGGTCAGCGTGGCCGAGTGCATTAGTTTTAATGACTTTCAAAGTCTTGCCGGACCCGGTAAATCCTGAACAGAACTTACAGTCAGTGCCACTTGCCATTGTGTGTTTTTCTTCATCCACCTTGCCTGGTATAAAGGGGTGTGTGCGTGAGTGTTGGTGCTGGTCGATGCGGCTGATGGAACAGATTGGCAGCCTCACTTCTGTCACTCTGCCCCAGGGCAGCTGTGGCTACAGTAGTGGCTCACTGTGTGGAGTGAGGATTGATAAGTCTGTAGAGCACATTACAAGCGTAAGGAATTATTATTTTTATACATCTGTCTACATCTCCAAAGATCAAAACGCTCTCTTCCACTTTGGGATGTCATGAACCTGTAGTTTTCAAGTTAACGGTTCCTTTCACCTTTTGTTCAGTCAAGATTGGCAGTTCTGGGGATGAACAGCATCATTTTGGGCGTTTAAATTAACCACTGTGTCCTTCGTGTCTCAGACCCAAACGCTCAGGAGGTGGACCGTAAGACGGCCCTGCACAAAGCGGCGTGGAGCTGTGACCAGGTCCTTCTGCGCATGCTGCTGGAGGCCGGAGCAGACCCCAGAGCCATGGACATCAACGGCTGCTCCGCCCTGCACTACCTGCTCAAGGTGTCCTCTGTGCGTCCCAGTGCCACACCCGAGGTCTGCTTCCAACTCCTGCTCAACTACAACACCGCACCAATCTACCCCCCACAGTTCCACAAGGTACAACACACACACACACACACACACACACACACACACAAACACACACAGACACACACACTGGGGGCTGTGTCACTGAGGGCCTCACAAACACAGAATGTTCCACTGGACACTCACAAGTCTGTTGTATCAGGAGAAAAAAAACAAAAACTGAAAACTTTATTTGCAGATCAGCTTGGAGGATGTGGTTTATGTTTTGTTTGGCTGTGACTAATGTGAATTTATTATGACGCACTTTGAGACACTTTGAGGCCCCGCACTGGAGATGATGTGTTTTTGGGTGGAGATAATCTGTCTGGACACACGTGGGACAGTGTTAAACCTGAGTTCAGTCGTGCTGTTGTTAAAACAGTTCTGAGGTTTGCACTGTTTACATGGGCGTGCTGCTGCTGCTCCAGAGACTGTTTGGTGTCGTCTCTAGCCCCTGCGAGCCGGTCCTACGTCCTAATTGTGCCAGACCCCTTTGGAAGGTAGTACCTCCAATGGTCCACTAGGGGACCCTAAAACGAGGAGCTTTGGAGATGTCGACAGACTAATAACAAAGGGTTATTGTAAATGAATGTGTGACTGAAACATAACTCCAGGTCTGTTTGTGAGGGAACAGCATTAGAACACGACTAAAGCTCACAAGAGTCAGTTTTGTGTAAAGTAAAAAATGTTCCTCACAGTTCTTTTAATAGTGTGTGATGTCCAGGTGCTCCAGGCGTGTCATGAACAGCCTCGTGTGGTGGAGGTCATGGCCAACTCCTACGAGCGACTGAAGCCCACCAAGAAGTGGAGGTCCTCCATCTCAGACGAGTCCTACCAGGTACAGAGACCACAGGGACCAGAGGTACAGAGGGTCCAGGGGCCACAGGCACTGAGACCACAGGGACCCCAGGTACAGAGAGAGTCCAGGGGCCACAGGTACAGAGAATGTATCTTAAACTTCTACCAACATGGTCTGAAATGTGTGTGATCTTATATTAGTTTAACAGTTCATATTTAAAAAAAACCCACTTACTTTGAGACATAGAGAGAACATGCAAACTTCACACTGACCCTGCCTGTTGGACTCGTCTTTTACTGTTGAAAACATTGACTCAGATAAACCTGATACTGACGCCTGCTTTATGTCCACAGCGCTACAGAACCTTCTATGAGTCTCTGTTCTCTGTGAGCTCCAGCCCCCGCAGCCTGCTGCACCTGTCCCGCTGTGCGGTGAGGGCCGCCCTGGGGGGGATGTGTCACAGACGGGTGGAGCTGTTGCCTGTGCCCCCCGCCATCCAGAGATACATCCTGCTGGAGCCGGAGGGGGTCCTGTACTGAGAGGATCAGGGACTCTGAGCAGATGAGACTTTCAAATGCTTTAGTCTTATAAAGCGCTTTCCAGAAGTCACTTTTCAGTTTGCTGAGCTGCTAGTGAAGCTACAGCTGCCCTAGGGCAGATTGATAGAACTCAAGGCTGCCAACCTGCACCATTAACCCGTCCTGCCACCACCAAGACACACGTCACACCACATTTCATCCTAGGTGTGGGTGAAGTGTGTTACCTAAGGCCACAGTGACAGTTCTGCCACTGTCGCCCCACTGTGGCCCCTGTCTTCCTAGCGGTCTCAGGTCCAAGTACTAACCAGGCTCGGTCCTGCTGAGCCTCTGAGGACAGACGAGATCAGGCTTCAGAAGGAGTTTTGGCCCCTGAGAGGCAACAGCAAATCAACCTCAAAATGGAGCAACAAGAACTTGATGAAAGTCGACTCTTACCAAACACTGAGAACACTCGTGATGTAAATTATTTGAATCTTTGTTTTAAACCTGCCTGTTTTTGCGTAGAGCTGCTTTAGTCTTTGTTTACTTCAGTTTTAGACAAAGTTTAGTCCGAGTCCTGATGTTATGGCTTTGTTGTTATGCAAAATTGACTTTTTTATTTTTTAACCATTTTGTTATTCCCTTTTGTTACTGTTTTGTTATTCCCTTGTCAAAAACAGGCCTGGAGTTGTATTTAGTTTAATT
This sequence comes from Taenioides sp. WSHXM2023, assembly GCA_029959045.1. Classification (NCBI taxonomy): domain Eukaryota; kingdom Metazoa; phylum Chordata; class Actinopteri; order Gobiiformes; family Gobiidae; genus Taenioides; species Taenioides sp. WSHXM2023. The sequence goes on along the minus strand of CM057097.1, from coordinate 30,763,633 downwards.
CACACTTGTTTCAGTAATCCATTAATCCAAAGTTTTCTTTTCTGAGGTCAAAATGCTCCATTTTGCCTGTTTAGTTGCATCACAGATAAAACTCCGGATGGACAAATTGTGTTCACCACAAACACGTGGCTCTGTCATAGCGTTCGCAGGGATAACAACATTTGTTTATTTTGTCATTGTTCATTCCCGTTGCTGACAGCAGGGGGCGCTCCAACACCTTATGCCTCAATGGAAATGGAGGTGTATTTTATAGTGTGTTTTCCAAAATCAGACATTATTTTAAGTTACAAAATGTGAAATACTTATTCCAAGGTGACCAAAAGAATGTTTTAAAGAACAAATATTATTCTTTTATAAAACACCAAAACATGTCTGTGGCGTTTTAGATCTTACTGTTAATTTCTCATAATTTATGCCCCAGAGTTCATTCTCCTGCCCTTTCCCAGAGCTCTGCCTGCACAGGACTCGTTTTGCACTGGCTCCTCTAAATACAAATGAGATTCTTCAAACTCCAACCCCGTCTGCACCTGAGTGTTTCTTCACCTGCACAACACCCCCGGCGGCCATTGTTGTAGTCCATTAAATAAGAGAATCACGCGGTGTGGAAGTTTTGCTGAAATTAGATCACTTTTTAACTACGGGTTAAAAATGGCACAACCAGAAGAGTTTTCCGTCCAACCAGAATCTGAACTGGAGATGATGTCGAACAAGACGAACCTGTGGAATCTAGACTTGAAATGAACGCTTCTCAGTGGTTAGTTGGTTAACTTGTGATTCTTTACTAACAAAGGTGCACTTCTAGCCAGCCTGAAATAAATGGTTGAGTTTTAAACACTGCTCAGTGTTTGGTAAAGCCTGGTGCATCAGTGAACGATGTGTGGATGATGCATGTTAATACAAATGAAATCATCAGTGAAGTTTGTCCATATGTTTTCAAGCCAATGTTTGTCTTCTGAGAAATAAATTGAGTCTGCTGGGTTACATTATACTTTTTAATCAAATACGACTAAAAGTGATACATAAAACTGTAAAAGTGTCCACCATAAACCAGGTTTGTATATGTAGTTTGTTTACAAGTGTGTAGCAGTTGCTGTAGTTCATTTTATTTATTTCGTGTGGTGGAAAATAGAGGCTGTCAAGAAATGGTAATGGTACATGGCAAAAGGAGAAACAATTTGGTTTATTTGGTCGAATATGTTTCGCAGCTCATCCAAGCTGCTTCTTCAGTTCTGAACTGAACTTACCGCATCAGTTGGATAGAAGGAAGTGATCCCTCTATTAAACAGAGCCTTACAGCAAATCTTTCGTCGTACTGGCACAGGTTTGTGAGGCATTCCTCCGTGAAGCGGTTAGCACATACAAAAAGCGTCTTGGGCACGATTGTTGGCAGATTTCCCCCAAAAATAAAAGTTATCCAAGTAGTTTTCGGCAGTTCTGTGGCTAGAGGTCAGTGTAACGATACGTGTTGATTAATACAACCAACAACAGAAGAACAACAACACGTAGCTTTATCAGGGCTCAGTTTCTTCCTCATGTTGTGCTTGGACTACAAACCAAACAACAAGATGGCGGACTCGGAGAGCAATTAGACGGAAGTTATTCAACTTGGCCTTTTAAGGAGATTTCCTCTGAAATTCAGCTACGTAACAGATGGAGAAAACGTAACATAGAAAATGAACATGGAGTATCTAGACCTGAACTGAATGTGTCTGAAAAGATATAAAGATACACCATAGTCCCAAAAATATTCACTCTCCTGCCTTGACTCACAGATGAACTTCAGTCACATCCCGTTCTTAATCCATAGGGTTTAATATGACGTCGGTCCTTTGCAGCAATAACAGCTTCAACTCTTCTGGGAAGGTCCACAAGGTTTAGGAGTGTGTTTATGGGAATTTTGGACCACTCTTCCAGAAGGGCATTTGTGAGGTCACACACTGATGTTGGACGAGAAGGTCTGGCTCTCAGTCTCCGCTCTAATTCATCCCAAAGGTGTTCTGTCGGGTTGAGGTCAGGACTCTGTGCAGGACAGTCAAGTTCATCCACACCAAACTCTCTCATCCAGGTCTTTATGGACGTTGCTCTGTGCACTGGTGCACAGTCATGTGGAAGAGGAAGGGGCCATCTCCAAACTGTTCCCTCAAAGTTTGGATCCAAAATCTCTTGGTGCTGAAACATTCAGAGTTCCTTTCACTGGAACTAAGGGGCCAACCCCACACCATAATCCCCCCTCCACAAACTTTACACTTGGCACAGTTCAGTCAGACAAGTACCGTTCCCCCGGCAACCGCCATATTTACAGTTTGTGTATCTGAGCGGGTCTGAAGTCCGTCCCACAGCGCAGTAATCAGTGGAAAACCTCGATAAGATAATGTGCTGCTCCTGGGAATGTTCATTCAGCAGTTTAGACATGAAACAGGCTCTGTGCCACAGACTGTTTAAACAAGTGTGACGTCACCCACAGGGTTTGGCTCCAGTCAAATGAAGCTCACGAGGCTAGCAGTTACAGGGGCTCTATGTACTCAAAATGGCAAAATAAAAACTCCAGGATCATGTAGAGCCGGTTAATGCAAACATTTTAAGACCAAAATGACGAGACCACAGCAGCAGGTACAGACAGAGGGACGACAGAGTCGAAGGAGCTGGACTCGCCCTCTGAACACTTCCTGTCTGGCAGTAGTCTAACCTGTGGTATGAACTTTAAAGATGCACTGTGCAACTTTTCTGGTAGAGGGCCCGCCAGTTACTTGTCTTCATGGAGATGTTTACTTTACCCCCAGTATTCCAAAGTATGGCATGCACCTTATAGAACATCCCAGGCAAAGCCACAGCATCTCCATGTCACTGACACCACGTTAAACACTTGAGGTGAGGAGGATCTTTGTGTCTCGATGCTAATGCTAATGCTAATTTATTACCTATTAAAATAATGCCACAAACTGAAATAATCTACTCATAAAAATACTTTGGTCGTCGTTGCTATAGATTTAATTTTGTTAAATAAAAGTTAGCATTAGCACACACAGGCAGGTCACATCTTTCAGTAGCTCTGATGGAGGCCTGGGGATGGGGCCCCGGGCACTGCACTGTCGTCCCCTGTCAGGTTACTGCTGTGGGAGCAATAAAGTGTAGTTAACCTCATTACAGTTTGATTTACAAAATGCATATTAGTGCAGGAGCTCTGATGGAGTCTTCAAACTTCTGCTGCACAGCTCCACATGTGGCCTCCTCTGAGAACATCTGCCCGTGTGTTCACCATGTTCCAGAAGTTACTATGGGCACTGCCATCGTTTTTGGGGATGGGGCTGTTTTTGACAGCAAATAAGTTCTATACGGACAAAAAGCCATTTTAAAACCTCCCAGAGAATCTGTGCAGTGTCACTTGGGGCACATTTTTCACAAATCAGACCAAGTTTATATTGTATTTTTAACTTTTGTGAAATGAGACTTCCACTTAATCAGATGTGCCACCACAAAGAAAGTGGATTAGCATCATTTAGAGACAAAGTGGGTGTGGCAGAATAAGGTCAGTGGTGCACTCAGAGAAGAGGCTTTCACCTGCACGGGGCAACAAAAGAGCAGCTCCTTTACCCACATGTACTCGGATACTCTGAACAAACAGAAAACAGAATGTAACACAATGGGAGACTTTTATTACGCCCATTCACAGGTTCAAACAATCACATTTAGCTTTAAAACTGCACTCTCAAACTGTGCACACAGATTAGCTGAAAAAGTGTACAAAAAATAAACAATTACGAGTTAATATTAAAACGGCAAAGCGTCTAAAAGCACCAGTCTGTTACCTGTTTCTAACACAGGGAGCTGCACATGCTACAGGCTGCACGCTTTTGCATAGTCGATTTAAAGTCATGCAAAAATCATTAGTAACAAACAAATAAACAGTACTGATTTCTGAATGATGCTTGATACAAAATTGTCACCTTAAAGGCCCTGTACCTGTTTTTCCCCTTGTATTTGTCTTGTTCCAGTACAGATAAGTTGTATAAACAGCTCTGGTCCCTGGAAAAATGAGGACGCCCTGAATGCAAAAGGTAAGAGAGGAATAACTCTGGACCACTGCAAACTGTTTAAAATGCACTAATTCTGTTTTTTACATGTTAAAATCAGGTACAGCGCCTTTAAAGGACACATACTGAGATAGATGTGTTGTAGAGGTGGACAAAAAATCTGAATAGAAAAACAAAATAGTAAAATGGAAAAAAAAAAAACACAAACACTGTGTGAGATACCTGAAGATTTTAGGTGCATTTTAGAACATTTTATATGGATTGCAAAAATATAATCCATAATTCATTGGTAAATATTGTTTTTTATGTTTGAGTAGTAATTTGTTTAAAGCCATAGTATGTAACTTTCTATAATTAGATTCTATAATTGTAATTCTGCCATAAAATAAAGTAATATACACCTCATTCCAAATGATTCTGCAAACTGTGATTCAGTGTCTTAAAAGTCAAATGTTTATTTTCCAGTGAAACTCATGGATTCACCTGAGCCAATGAGTTTACAGTTGAGTCCAATTAAAGGAAAAACCACTGAAGAAGGACTGTGGTTTAGTCCTGTTTTAGTCCTGTTTTAGTCCTGGTTTAGTCCTGGTTTAGTCCTGGTTCAGTGAGTTTACAGTTGAGTCCAGTTAAAGGAAAAACACTGAAGGACGTTCCACATTATTAAGCAGAGCAACATTTTCAAACAAGGGAAAGAAAAAGGATCTAGTGCCGAAAAGAGTGAAATAGTTGAACCTTGGACAAGGTTTGAAAACCTTAGATGTTTCACCAAAACTTAAGCCTGATCATCGAACTATTAAGAGATTTGTATCTGATTCAGAGTCACACGGATTCGTGCAGATAAAGCCACAATGAGGAAAGTTTCTGCCAGACAAACACATCGGATTAAGAGAGCAGCTGCTAAAATGCCAAAGCAGCAAACAGGTATTTGAAGCTGCTGGTGCCTCTGGAGTCCAGAGAACATCAAGGTGTAGGATCCTCCAGAGGTTTGCAGTTCTGCATAAACCTTCTACTGGACCTCCCTTAAACAAAGCTCACAAGCAGAAACGGCTCCAGGGGCCCAGAAATACATGAAGACTCATTTTCAAACAGTCTGTTCACTGAGGAGAGCCGTGAACCCTGGATGGTCCAGATGGATGGAGTGGTGGACGGTTGGTGGACGGACACCATGTCCCAAGGCTGTGACGTCAGCGAGGAGGTGGAGGACTCATGTTTTGGGTCAGAATCATGGGGAGAGAGCTGGTCGGCCCCTTTAGGGCCCCTGAAGGTGTGAAAATGACCTCTGTAAAGTATGTGGAGCTTCTGACTGAACACTTTCTTCCACGGTACAAAAAGAAGAACCGTGTTTTCTGTAGTAAAATCATCTTCATGCAGGACAATGCTCCATCTCATGATCTGAGGAACACCTCTGCATCATCGGCTGCTATGGGCATAAAAGAAGAGAAACTCATGGTGTGGCCCATCCTCCCCTGACCTCAACCCTATTGAGAACCTCTGGAGCTCCTCAAGCGAAAGATCTATGAGGGCGGGAGGCAGTTCACATCCAAACAGCAGCTCTGGGAGGATATTCTGACATCCTGCAAAGAAATTCAAGCACAAACTCTCCACAAACTCACAAGTTCAGTGGATGCAGAATTGTGAAGCTCCTGTCAAATAAGGGTCCAATGTTCAACTGGAACTGGACCTGTTCAGATGTTTGGATTGAAATAGGGACTTAAATTATGATGACTGTCATTTATATTGACAATTTGGCAAAATCAAAGAAAAATATCATTTGCATAATAATTTGGAACGCAGTGTATATACTGGAAAACATGCGTCCTTATTGTGATCAGGCTCGTATCTCCACAAACCTTAGACTTAGACAAACTTTATTGATCCACAAGGGAAGTTATTTGGATACAGCAGCTTCACTCATACTATTGTGTCCAGCTGCCAGTTTCTCAGGCGCTCAGGGTGGGAGGACTCTAATTTGCTCCTGCTCGTTTCCTCGGAAATGTTGTTCCTTTGGTTAGAATATTCCACAGTTTAGATTAAAACTCTATGGAGAATGTTCCGAAGTATAGCTTTAACTTTGTATTTCCACCTGCAGAAAGTTACACACTATCACTTTAATTCATGCATGTTTAAAGGTTACATTTTTTTTGTTTCAAATTGTCAATGAAAGTTCAAAATATCGTTATAGAGCTGCAGCAGACTTAGAATTATGATGACAAAAAAAAAAAAAAAAATCTAACCGTGGACGTGGTGGGGCCAGATAAACATTAGATAATGAGTCGACCTCGTTATCTGTTGGCTCTTAGGTTGTCAGTCAAACTCTCTACGTTTCTATAGTAACCGACTCTCCGGCGCGCTGGGATCACGTGGTTTACGTTCGCCTCTCACACATTCCACAGACACAAGACGCCGTTTACTCGACCAACGCAGCGGTTCTTAGCGGCTTTTTCCAGCTGTAGCTTCCTCACAGTTTGTACAAAGTTTGTTGCGATGGCGGACGAGAATCCACGACCAGTTAGCCGCAAAAGAAAGTCCGTTTATGAGGTCGCTGAAAGAAGAAGAGAAGGGGAAAAGGAGCGAAGACAAACTAAGGTGATTCTTGGAGATTCCTTCCAGCGATGGCGTCACTGAAGCAGACGAAGGGTCTAAAGACTGACGCGTTGGTCGATAAATTACTTCTGGACAGGAAACTTCAACAGCGATTCTGAACGCACCGGCTGTAAACAAACAGGATTTCTAGAGTCTGGAGGAGGTGGAGGAGGAGTTTCTACTGAAGGAGCCGTGGAGGAGGAGGTGGAGTCACAAACTGTCGCTGTGTTTCTTTCCTTGGAAAATCCTCTATACAACCTTTAAGTTTGGAGAAATCCTATTGTTGTCAGCTTTGATTAGGCACCAAATTCAAGTGTTGCCCTGTTGCTAACATACAGCACTATTCTGTCTTGAAGGTCCTGTACCTGATTTCAAACCATGACTCAGGAACGTTTTAGTTTGAACTACAGTAAAGTTGCACCATGACACAGAATCTGCTGTCTGGGGTTTTGTTATGTGGTTGTTTTTTCTAGTTTTCACGTTTCTGCTTCTATTTGTAGTTTTCTGACTCTTAAAATTGCACCATGACCGAGAATCAAGCGTCTGGGATAGTCTCAGGTCTCATGGTTTCCCATGATTCTTAGCAAACAATGTGTCTGATTGAACGGAAAAGGTGACCTGCTGTCAGGAGCTTCTGTTTAAGTCATTACCTGAGAAAAACCTGTAAAACTGAACAGATTAGATATTTTTTACTTTTTAGCAGCTTTTACCCAAGAATGCCTGATGAAAGGAGCACTTTTTGGACAAGAATGCATTAAAATCAGGTACAGGCCCTTTAACACGTGGAATACTATTGTAAAAATAAAATTATACAAAGTTCTTGACATGATAAGGAATGGGCGATGTATCGGTTCCAGCATCAGTATCAGCTGATATAGATTCCTGTGTCAGTATCGGTCAAAAGTGAAATTTGATTCTGATATTTTTTAGAAGCGTCTCTCTGTCGCCGCTTTTCGAACAGAGAAATGAGTCAAAATAGGTCAGAGGAGCGTACAGAATCAGGTTACAGTTGGTCCCTGGTGGTTCTTGGTGGGTCCTGGTGGTTCTTGGTGGGTCCTGGTGGTTCCTGGTGGTTCCTGGTCTCACTTGCCCAGCTTCTTGGGCTCTTTGCTGGGCAGGCACCAGTCGTCTGCCTCGGTACTGGCCTGGTAGTGCTTCAGGACGGATTTGTTGAAGACGGGCAGCCTCTCCACAGAGCTGGAAGACAGAGCCTACAACAGAGGACACAACAGAGGAGACAACAGAGGACACAGAGGAGAAACTATTACTGTCAGAGCAGGGCTGGTTACCTAAAGGTCGTATAGAACACAAAATTGACTTTTGTGTTTGTGTTCTAATGTTTCCTCATCACAAACACACCTGGAGTTGTGTTTTGTTTCATTCCAGGTGTGTTTGTGTAAGGGTCATACAAATTCATGATTTAAATATGCTAAAAGGGTTAAAAAACAGATAAAATTCAGTGATATCATATAGATATAGGCTAGAGGGCGCTAGAGGGCGCACCGGTAGAAGGAGTTGGGAATCCAAGAGACAGCGCTGCAGAATAAACCCTGCAGTCCGATGAGGCGCAACTCAAAAGTCTGTCTCTTGCATTCCTTCTTCTCAGGTGGGTAAAACGCAGTTCGTGTCACAGCCAAACAGTACGGGTATTGAATATAAAAGTGTGACTATGTAACTGTAAATGTGAACTCTGTTTAAAGCGAGGTTGTGGGTAAAACACGATTTAAAGCGATAGCTAGGCTAGCGCAGTTATAAGGGCTACAGCCGTGGGGAGATAGCGCGGGTGTACGGTAGTTCATTGTCAGACACTGAGTGAGTAAGCACAAACAGTTCTGAACATTCATAATTTTTATATGTTTAGTAAAGCTTTGGCACGGAATGGACAGTGTTCATGGTTCTTACAGTTATAATAGTGACATGTTTTGAAATATGTTATGAATAACATGAAAGCAAAGGACAATGAGAATGTTGCATAATAATTTGATGGCAACTTTAAAATGAGCATTTGCTAAAGCAGAATAAACCCTGCAGTCCGATGAGGCGCAACTCAAAAGTCTGTCTCTTGCATTCCTTCTTCTCAGGGTTTACTTCTTCACCCCCTCTCGGACACGGGAGGGGCAACATTCTGGGGGCTCGTCCGGGATGATTTCTGCATCCTGAATTGCAGCAAGTCATCCACCACTGAACCTGTCATCAGTTCCTAGACAGACACGCGACTACAACAGAGATGACAGCTCGTCGCGAGTTGCAGCGCAGTATCCAAAAGCAGCTGCACCAGCTAATCAACTCTGCTGAGAAGGACGTGCTACGCAAGTTGGCAGCCAGCATCAAGGATGAGGTAGAAGAAGAGGCACCAGGAGATGATGCATCTACAGTTGAGCTCTATGACTTCATCGTGGTCTATGTGAGAAGTGACCGCTTGGCAAGTCTGGAAGATGGAGGCATTTCCAGTCTGTTAGTCTTCAATGACCTCATCCAGGAGCTGCAGCGACCAACACTAGCTGGTGAAGAAATGCACGCGCAACCACCTGTGGCAGAGGAGATAGCTGGATCACCAGTAGGAGCAGCAGTTGTGCAAGTTAGGGTGAACAGTCAACCATCCATTAGCAGCCAGGCTTCCGACATAGTGAAATTGTCAGATGTTGCAGCTTTACTACCTCGAAGAGAATTCAAAGTTCATAGTGGACAAATATCTGACTCAGACTCTGACGTAAGCTATGGTGCACTATGCAAACAGATTGATGAGGGTTTAGCTGAAAACTTTACTGAAAATGAGATAATCCGTGCGGTGTTAAAAATAATCAGACCAGGTACATTCAAAGATATGCTTCTGACCAAACATGAGTTAACTGTAGCTGAGCTTAAGCGGTTCCTCAGGACACATTTGAAAGACAAAAGTAGTTCAGAGTTATTCCAGGAGCTCAGTAATGCCAGACAGTTTGATCGTGAAAGTCCACAACAGTTTATGTACAGGTTAATGGGGTTAAAGCAGCGCGTACTATTTTCTTCACAGCAGGACAGCTCAGGTTTTCGGTATGACAAAAAACTAGTAGAAGGCGTGTTTCTTCACTCCCTTTACCAAGGGATAAGTGAAAAATATGCATACGTGAGAAGAGACCTAAAAACACTCGTTAGTAACAGTAGTGTAACAGATGACTACATCTTAGAAGTCATTGCTAAATCAGTTCAGGAAGAGGTGGAGAGACAATCACGCATAGGTCAGACACATAGGACCAAAGTAGTGACTGTCAATGCCACACACCAAGGGGAAAGAGAACAAGCCGTCCAGCCTACAGCTGAAGTAAAAGCCACAGTTCTTCAGACCCAAGCTGAAGTGCAAGCACAACGCACAGCCATACATGAACTAACTACCCATGTCTCTGCATTGACCAAAACTCTGGAGAAGGCATTTTCACCATCAAGAGCTCCAGAGCCAGTGAAGACCGTCACAGTAAACACAGTGCAACCACCAAAGACCAAGTCTCGTAAATGCCAATCCTGCACCACAGAAGGACTTGATCGCTGTAACCACTGCTTCAAGTGTGGACAAGAGGGACACAGAGCTGTTGGTTGTCTGCTCAAAAGTAAGCCATCGGGAAACGTGATGAGGTCACTGGGAAGGGACCACCAGTGACCACGCCCAGACCAGTGTCCCATGTCAAGCCACATCATCAGGAAAAGACCTTTACTAAGAGCCAAGAGTCACCGGTGAAAACACGAAGAAGACAGGGTAACAGAGTAGCCAAATTAATTGGTAAAAGATGTACACTTACCTGTTATCTCAATGGGGTAAAGACAGACATGCTATTAGATAGCGGAGCTCAAGTAACAATAGTAACCAAATCGTGGCTCCAAAAACATCTCCCAGCCGTTAAGATTTTGTCATTACAAGACCTCTTGCCAGATGATCCACTCAGAGTGACCGCAGCTAATGGAACTACAGTCCCTGACAAAAGTCTTGTCGCTTATCCATTTTGTAGAAACAAAAGCTTATAACCTGACTTTAAATTAATCAATTGGTTTTAGAAATGTCTCATATGAAAGCTAAAACCCTCCCAAATTATGCTCAATATACTAAAATAAATTTGCTTCACTGAAGAAAGATTGATCATTTAATGAACACAGAAAGGTCAGATTTTGGCAAGACAAAAGTCTTGTCGCCTACAGAAAATTGAACAAATAATTTACTTCAAATACGAAAATATGTTGCATAACGTCAGTGAATTAAGTAGTGGTGCTGTGAGATCCATATTTAATATCTTGTATGACTTCCATGAGCTTGAAGGACTGCATCCATGCGGTTCGACAATGATTCATACAATTTGTTGATGAAGTCATCAGGAATAGCAAAGAAAGCAGTCTTACATGCCTCCCAGAGTTCATCAAGATTCTTTGGTTTTGCCTTCCATGCTTCCTCTTTCATTCTACCCCAGACATGCTCAATGATGTTCATGTCTGGTGACTGGGCTGGCCAGTCCTGGAGCACCTTGATCTTCTTCGCCTTGAGGAACTTTGATGTAGAGATAGAAGTATGCGACGGAGCACCATCCTGCTGCAAAATTTGACCCCTTTTATGGTTGGGAATGTAAGAGGTAGCTAATACTTCTTGATATTTTAGGCTATTGATATTGCCTTCCACCCTGCAAATGTCTCGCACACCCCCATACTGGATGTAACCCCAGACCATGATTTTTCCGCCACCAAACTTAACTGTTTTCTGGGTGAATCTTGGATCCATGCGGGCTCCAGTAGGTCTCCTGCAATATTTGCGGCGGCTGTGATGTAATTCAACCGAGGATTCATCTGAGAAATCCACCTTCTGCCACTTTTCCAGTGTCCATCCTTTTAGCAGGCTGTGGGCCTTGGCAAATGCCACACAGTTTTTTAATTGCCTTTTGTTTAGTGCTGGTTTCTGTGCACTGATTCAACCACGGAGGCCATTTCGAGACAGAATTCTACAAACTGTTCTGGTTGACACAGGGACTTGAGGTGACCAGGCCTGGTGGAGCTCTGCTGCAGTGGAAAAGGGGCTGGCCTTGGATTTTCGAATCAACAAACAGTCCTCCCGAGCAGTTGTCTTGCGGGGTCTGCCGGGCCTGGGCTTTTCAAAAACATCTCCAGTCTTTTCAGATCATTTTCTTATTCTTTGTACTTGACGCTGAGACACATTGAAGGTGTCAGCCACCTCAGCAGTGGATCTGGTCTTCAGCCTCTTGATAATTAACGCTTTGGTCTCAGGGTGGATCTTAGGCATGTTGTCAGAGGTCAAGTTGCAGTTGATGTGAAGGTCTGGTGTGCTGGGGTTCTTTTTATACACACCCACTAATTGATTGATCAGTAACTGATCACAGGTGAGGCTGTAATCTAGGATTGGGTGCATCATATGACAAGGCGACAAGACTTTTGTCTTGCCAAAATCTGACCTTTCTGTGTTCATTAAATGATCAATCTTTCTTCAGTGAAGCAAATTTATTTTAGTATATTGAGCATAATTTGGGAGGGTTTTAGCTTTCATATGAGACATTTCTAAAACCAATTGATTAATTTAAAGTCAGGTTATAAGCTTTTGTTTCTACAAAATGGATAAGCGACAAGACTTTTGTCAGGGACTGTAATGTACCTTTTGATGGTTGGGCCGAACTGTTAATTGAAATCAAAAGCTCCACGTATGGTGAAGTAGCCATCCAGGTACCAGCACTAGTCAGTCAGAGCTGCATTAGTGGTCTTCTATTAGGCTTTAATGTGATTGAGGAGATTATTTTGGAAAGTCTAGAAAAACCAGGCAGTGTCAACTTGAGTGATTTACTGGCTGAAGCGTTAAAATTGCAAAAGCACACTGCAGAGACTATTGTATCTGTCATTAGTGAAAATCCAACTAAAGATTATATGCTAAATGACACAGTTAGAGTCGGTAAAAAAGGTTTGACTATTCACAGTGGTCAGGTTTGTGAGATCAGGTGTCATGTCAAGTCTAGACCACAAGGTGGCACAGTCTTATTTGAACCTACATTTAAGCCAGAATTACCAGAGGGATTACAGTTGTTTCCTGCGCTAGTTAATGCACCCAGTGGGTCGTCCAAAGCTGTCAGGATCCCAGTCAGTAACCAAAGTAAACATGACATTTTTCTGCCACCAAGAACCATCTTAGGTCACGTTGAAGAGATTATCGAGTGTAGACCTGTAAATATGAGCTCATGTTCTCAGCCTACAGAGTCAGACAGTGAGACATTCATGTGTACGGCTCAGGTGAATCAAACTAGTGACACAGTTAACAATGCTGAAAAACCTAAAACACATGAAAAATGGCATCCTCCTGTTAACTTAGAGCACCTTGACCCTGAACAGCAAAAGATAGTGTGTCAAATGCTTTATGATGAATCTGACATTTGTGCTCGAGGAGAAGGGGACATAGGTTGTATCCCAGATCTACAGCTTAAGATCAGTGTAGTTGATAACAACCCAGTCCAGAAATGTTATAACTCCATCCCTAAGCCGCTATACAAAGAAGTTAAGGACTATGTGCAAAATCTGTTGGATCGAGGGTGGATTCGCAAGTCAACTTCCTCCTACTCCTCTCCAGTTGTGTGTGTGAGGAAGAAAGACCAAAGTTTACGTCTCTGTGTGGACTTCCAGGGATTAAACAAAAAAACTGTTGCAGATCGTCACCCATTGCCAAGAATACAGGACTTGTTAGACAGTTTAGGTGGTAACACATGGTTTTCCATTCTAGATCAAGGGAGCGCTTACCATCAAGGATTTGTCAGTGAAGAGTCCCGACACCTTACGGCTTTCAGCACTCCCTGGGGGCTGTATGAATGGATAAGAATACCATTCGGACTGACAAACGCACCTGCGGCATTTCAGAGGTGCATTGAGGGAGTACTGGAGGGTATTCGAGATGAATGTTGTGCTCCATATCTAGATGATGTGCTGTGCTACTCAGAGACATTTGAGGACCACGTGAACCATCTGAGACAAGTTCTGAGACGTATGAGAGAACACGGAATCAAGTTGAGACCCACTAAATGTGAACTTTTCAAAAGAGAGGTTCGTTATCTTGGACGCTTAGTCTCTGGCGAGGGAGTGAAAATGGATCCACAGGACTTGAAAGCTGTCTTGGCACTTAAAGACAGAGAGCCACAAACTGTAGGAGATGTCAAGTCACTTTTAGGCTTCCTCGGTTACTATCGCTCCTTCATCCAAGATTTTTCCCGTGTGGCCAAACCAATATTTGAACTGTTACAAAAACCAAATGCAGAAGGCAATACTAGTCAGTATAAACCAGAGAAAGGGAAAAGTAAATACAGGAAGGTAGACAAAGGGCAGTTACCATCTAAAACACCTATCACATGGACTGATGAACACAAGAGGGTGGTAGCTAAGCTCATAGATATTCTGACAAAACCCCCTGTTCTTGCTTATCCGAACTTTGACCTCCCATTCATTCTTCACACTGATGCGTCTAATGAAGGCTTAGGTGCAGTGTTATACCAGAAGCAGAATAACAAGCTTCGTGTTATTGGGTATGGGTCTAGAACTTTGACACCTGCTGAGAAAAATTACCATCTTCATTCCGGTAAACTCGAGTTTTTGGCATTAAAGTGGGCCATATGTGACAAATTTAGAGATTATCTGTATTATGCACCCACATTTACCGTATATACAGATAACAACCCACTAACATACATTCTTAGCACCGCTAGACTTAATGCTGTTGGGCACAGATGGGTGGGAGACCCGTTGTCCCGTTACCCTTTAGAACTACAGAGCAGTATTAGTGACCATATAGGCAGCATCCCAGCTGATGTTGTGACCGCTGTGTGGCAAGGTAGCAAAGCAGTTCAAGAGAGTGATGTGCCTTGGGTTGCAGCTCTGCAAGTGGATCAAACCTGCATGGATCAAACAATACAGGGGAACGTGCAAGGTTTTACACCAATGGACCTGAAAACAGCACAACAAGAGGACACTGTGATAAAGGAAGTAGTGTCTTTGAAACTGAACAACTGGACTCCAAATGAGAAAGATAAAAAACACATGACAAAGGAGACAAAGAGACTGTTGTATGAATGGACAAAATTGGACCTGGAAAATGGGATACTGTACAGGAAAACAGATAAACACAAACAGCTGGTAATTCCTGAAAAGCTAAAACCTGTCATCCTCAAGTCACTTCATAATGACATGTCTCATATTGGTGCTGAGAAAGTCACTCATCTTGCGAGGGAAAGATTTTATTGGCCTAACATGCAACAGGAGATCGAGGACTATGTTAATAAGAAATGCTCTTGTATCAAACAGAAACGGCCTACTCTTCCTCAGCGAGCACCAATGGGACACATTTCTACTAGTAGTCCTTTCGAACTAGTGTCCATTGACTATCTCCATTTAGAGCAAAGCCAAGGCTGTGAGTACATACTGGTGCTTGTAGATCACTTTACCAGGTTTGCTCAAGCTTACCCAACAAGAAACAAATCAGGGAAAACCACAGCTGACAAGATTTTTCAAGATTTCATTCCTCGTTTTGGCTACCCTGACAAAATCCATTACGACCAAAGAAAAGAATTTGAGAACAGTTTGTTTAGCAGACTTGAGCAGTTGGCTGGTATTGGGCACTCTCGGACCACGCCCTACCACCCACAGTGTAATCCAGTGGAGAGACTGAACCGCACAATACTGCAGATGTTGCGCACGTTAGAAGAGGAAAAAAAGAGCCAGTGGAAAGATCATCTAAACCACGTTGTACACGCGTATAACTGTGCAAGACACGAGTCCACCGGGTTCTCGCCATTCTTTCTATTATATGGACGACATCCGCGCTTATCTGTAGACTTACTGTTTCCTCCACAAAAAGACTCAGAGATTAGTGACAGGCAGACATATGCACAAAAATGGGCAGAGAGAATGCGAACTGCTTATGACATAGCTGAGAGAAATAGTGAGAAATCCTCTGCCAAAGGTAAAAGACAATATGACAAATCTGTCAGAGGTGTAGTCCTTCAGCCAGGGGACAGAGTGTTAGTCAGGAACCTATCAGAGAGAGGTGGACCTGGCAAGCTTCGCTCGTACTGGGAGCAGGTAGTGCACAGAGTAGTTGAAAGAGTTGATGAGGGACCAGTGTATAAGGTTCAGCCAGAAAAGGGCTCCAGAACACTGCGCGTGCTCCACAGAAACTTGCTACTCCCTGTTAATGACCTACCCCTGGAAGAGAACATCCCAGTTCAGAATCAAAAGAAACCGACAGTTCAACAAGTGACAAAACATAAGAGAACAGAACAGACTGGAGAAGTCTCCGACTCAGAGGATGAGGACTACACATACACACGTGTTCCTTGCTACAGGCTAGTGAGGAGAGAACAGCCAGGGCAAAGTCATCCCACTGATGAGAGACTAAATGCTACTGCTCGCGAGTTTCATCCGCCTGTGCAGCAAGAGTATCAGCCTCTAATGCAGGAGGCACAGGAGGCGATGGACACTGAACAGGACAGCATTGAACCAGAACATCAAGTAGAAGAACAACCACATGAGGGACCACCGGAGGGACAGGCTACACAGGAAGAGGAACATCCACAGACCAGCCTCAGGAGATCCCAGCGGACCGCCAGAGCCCGGGAGATGTTCACCTATGATGCACTTGGACAGCCATCCTATCACCAGTGGCCTGCAGGAGTGAACTCTTTGATACCTAGCTACCCACTGACGAGTACTTTTGTTCTTCCTTACTTTACTCGACCTTATATTGGTTATTCACAAGTGTATTGAGTATGTTTTGTTGATAAATGTCAGGAGACATTTAAAAAAAGCAGGGGAGAGTGTAAGGGTCATACAAATTCATGATTTAAATATGCTAAAAGGGTTAAAAAACAGATAAAATTCAGTGATATATAGATTAACTCAAGTAATTAAAAACAGACACCCACTAATTTTTTTTAAATATTACATTATCGGGGATCAGAAAACCACTTTTTAGTGCTTTTTACAATGGGATGCAATACCTTGGGGTGTCGCTAGAGGGCGCACCGGTAGAAGGAGTTGGGAATCCAAGAGACAGCGCTGCAGAATAAACCCTGCAGTCCGATGAGGCGCAACTCAAAAGTCTGTCTCTTGCATTCCTTCTTCACAGGGTTTACTTCTTCACCCCCTCTCGGACACGGGAGGGGCAACATTTGCGAGGAGGTAACGTTCTAGCCTGGCTTAAAACTCACAAGAGTCAATTCTGCGTAATATGGGACCTTTTTAAAAGTACTTTTCATTGTATCGTTTGATATCAGTCGCTGCAGGTGATAATAACTCACGGTATGAAAGGCTCCTGTATCGTATTATAACAAAACCTGGGATTACGCCTCTGGGTCCTGACGTCTGGTGCAACTCTCCAGAGGCTTTCGAGTCGGCTCTGTGGAGGCTTCAGTCACCTGATACTCTGGAAACGTGAGCGTTGTGATTCTGCAGTCACACATTAACTGGCCTTGTGTGTTTTTACAGGAAAACGTGTAATAAAAGGGCCAGAAGAACACCGCCCTGGTCCTCATTTACACTGTCCACACACAGAAAACCACAGACTGAACAGAAGAGGACAGAGGAGTCCACTTCTTTACAGTCCAAAGGGAAGAGTGAGGAGGACGGGCAGGGCCTGGAGGACTAAAGGGGAAGGTGAGTCCAAGGCTTTATCACTGTGGGACATTTTCAAAACTCAGGATATTACACAACTGCAGTCCGTGTTTCCTCTGAGAACAGGCCTCACTTCCTCTTTACTGTGAGTCCAGAGCTTAAAATGTCTCCTGCTGTTTCAAATACACAAACACACAACTCAGTAAAGTCTGTGTTTACTGTACAAGACACACACTGCAGACAGATCGGCCAAAATGTAAGAGATAAACACTTAAATCTATCAGAAAATGACTTAAATATAGTGAAATGATCAAGATCATTTTACTTGACAAGTTCTCTTAAAATAAACTCCCTCTAGACTAGAATTAAACAGAACTAGTAAGTATAATAATAATAATAATAATAATAATAATAATAATAATAATAATAATAATAATAATAATAATAATAAGTCTGAAAACAAGATGAATAACCTGATATAAATGTTTAAATCTTGGCCAGATCAGAGACAGTGCAGATACTGTATCATCTAATAATCATTTCCACACACACACTTTGTTCCCCCTCTACACTCCTCCTCTACATTTCAAAATGGCCATCAGACCTTGCTCCTGCGTGTTTTTAAAGTCCATACATACAGATACAGCAGCAGAGGGTTTAGTCCTTTTCTATTTCTAATTTTGTTTGCACTAATTTAAGTTTTAAAACATAAAATTTGTCTACTGTTCTAGCACTTTTTGGTCATTTTTGTGCAAACTAAGAACATTTGCAGCTTTCTGGTCAAAAATGTATAAAAATGTGTGGGTCCTGCCAGTTTCAGGTACTACGTGACATGACACAGCACTGCCCTGATCACAGACAGGTGTTTCTGATACAAACACCTGTCTGTAGGGGCGGAGTTTGAAGTGTGGAGACCTGTTTGACCAATCGCACTGCTCCTTATACCTCCAGGCTCCGCCCCTCCTCCGCCCTCACTCTCCCTTTAGTCCTCCAGGCCCCGCCCAGTTCAGCAGCTCTGTTTGAAAAGTGGTTTTGGGCGGAGTTTAGGTGTTAAAGGGGAAACACCTAAAGTCCGCCCCTGCAGCCAGGTGTCTGTAATCAAAAACACCTGTCTGAAATCATGGGAGTCCTGTGTGATGTCACGTAGTACTTGAAACTTTTTTTTCCCCGTTGTTGCGGTCTGTAGACACGTTGGTACCTTGAGATAGATCACAGCGGACGTGCCGTAGCCCTCCATGGAGTAGAGCTTGAGGTCTCCCTGGAAATATCGAGCGTAGAGGCGGGAGATGGGCAGACCGTAACCAAATCCGGCCTGGAACCAGCGGAGGGAGAAACAGAGGAGAGAAGAGAGGAGAGAGAAAGAGAGAGGGAGGGAGAAACAGAGGAGAGAGAGAGGAGAGAGAGAGAAGAGAGGGAGGGAGAAACAGAGGAGAGAGAGAGAAGAGAGAAAGAGAGAGGAGAGAGAGAGAAGAGAGGGAGGGAGAAACAGAGGAGAGAGGAGAGGAGATAAAGGGAGAGAGAGAGGAGAGAGGGAGAACGGAAAGGAGAAGGGAGGAAGAGATGGAGAGAGAGAAGGAGGTCAGTCTTGTGGCTGAAGCGTCACCACAAACACCGTTCTCTGTCTCCTTTCCTCATTCGCACTTGTGCACATCAGGATGTGAATGAGTCGCAAGAAAATCATGTGGTTTTCTGTTTAAATGTTTTTAAATCAGAGTCTGAGTCTGTGTCTCTACAGTTCTGACCTCTGACCCCCGTCGATCGTTCTGTTCCAACCGTGACATTTTAAATCACAATATTGATCTGAAACGACTTCAGAAAAGAAACAAGTGCGATGACTTCAGCTTTAGAAAACTGTGGAGTCCAATGGAGCTGAACCAAACCAGGACTAAACCAGGACTAAACCAGGACTAAACGAGGATTAGGCCAGGACTAGACCAGGACTAAACTAGGGACTAAACCAGGACTAAACCAGGACTAAACCAGGACTAAACCAGGTCTAAACCAGGACTAAACCAGGTCTAAACCAGGACTAAACCAGGACTAAACCAGGACTAAACCAGGACTAAACCAGGTCTAAACCAGGACTAAACCAGGTCTAAACCAGGCTGTGGTCCCTCCTGTGGACAGCTGCACTAGAGCAGAGCGTTTTTTTTTACATTTGAACCAAAACGACGACGCGACGCTGCCCAAACCTACGAGTGTCACCATGAAGAACATCGAACTGGAGAAGGAAGTGACGTCACAGTGGGCGTGTCACAGTGGGCGAGTCACAGTGTCACAGTGGGCGTGTCACAGTGGGCGAGTCACAGTGTCACAGTGGCCGTGTCACAGTGGGCGAGTCACAGTGTCACAGTGGGCGTGTCACAGTGTCACAGTGGGCGTGTCACAGTGTCACAGTGGGCGTGTCACAGAGGGAGTGTCACAGTGTCACAGTGGCCGTGTCACAGTGGGCGAGTCACAGGGGGCGAGTCACAGTGTCACAGTGGCCGTGTCACAGTGGGCGAGTCACAGTGTCACAGTGGGAGTGTCACAGTGTCACAGTGGGCGTGTCACAGGGGGCGAGTCACAGTGTCACAGTGGCCGTGTCACAGTGGGCGAGTCACAGTGTCACAGTGGGCGTGTCACAGTGTCACAGTGGGCGTGTCACAGTGTCACAGTGGGCGTGTCACAGTGGGAGTGTCACAGTGGGAGTGTCACAGTGGGAGTGTCACAGTGTCACAAT
The DNA here is from genome assembly GCA_029959045.1 of Taenioides sp. WSHXM2023. NCBI lineage: Eukaryota > Metazoa > Chordata > Actinopteri > Gobiiformes > Gobiidae > Taenioides > Taenioides sp. WSHXM2023. The sequence continues at coordinate 30,743,692 of CM057097.1, read as the reverse complement.
GGGCTTGTACCGGTGGAGCTGAAAACGGGGTGAGAACGACAAAATGGCGTCTTGAAAATAAGAGATTTAAGATTCCTCAAACATGAATCGCTCCAAATCAAACTTGGGGTGAGTAAAAGGTGAAACTATAACACAATTAAAAGTTCAGAAAGGTTGAGTTTGGACCATCAGCTTTAACAGACTGTTACGTCTGAGCACAGGTACAGGAGGAGACAGGTCGAGGGTTCTAGTCCGGTCCTGCTCACCAGAGGTGCGTTGCGGGAGTTGTCCGTGTGCACGGGGCTGGGGGCTGTGGTGTACATGTACGAGAACAGACGCTCGATCTTCCTCAGGGGGACGCCACCTCCCCGGTCCGACATCTGCAACAGAAGCACCGCGTCACTACACCAGACCAACGCTTCATTTCACAGTTTATTTACGTACATGACATCAAGATATTCAGAATTATGTCGTGAAATAAAGTGAAATAACTTAAAGCTGCACTGTGTAACTTTTTGTTTGGTCCGTCACCTGCTTGTTTCTATGGATACGTCACTGCTCTGCCTGGAATGTCCCACAGTGTGACATTAAACAGCTCTACTTTACACTTATTCAATTACAGGTGATTTTAGAGCTCAAAAATACCTAGAAAAACAGACATTCTGACTGTGAGCGGGGTCGCCTCTCCACAGATCTGACCTGCAACTTGGTCTGGTTTGGTCCCTCCCCCTTCAGAGCTCTATCCCAACACACTCAGCCTCTCTGTGCTAAGTCCCTCCCCCTTCAGAGCTCTATCCCAACACACTCAGTGTGCGTCGCACTAATGAAACTCCTGCATCACATCAGGTTTGTCCAGTTGTTGTGTTCAGTTTTGTCTCATGTTTTTGTGTATTTATGGAGAATTGTCGTGTGGAGCCTGGGGGACGTAGACTTGTGGGCGGAGCCTCGTACAGACTCGTACTGTGGGAGCCTGGGGGACGTAGACTTGTGGGCGGAGCCTCGTACAGACTCGTACTGTGGGAGCCTGGGGGACGTAGACTTGTGGGCGGAGCCTCGTACAGACTCGTACTGTGGGAGCATGGGGGACGTAGACTTGTGGGCGGAGCCTCGTACAAGTTTGTACTGCTAACTCTGAGGAGGGCTTAAATAGGCCCCTGGAGAGATCCCTCAATTACTCAAACACACATGGATGACTCTAAAACCTCTTCAAACAGGTTTTTGATGAGGGAACAGTGTTAGAACATGAGAGAAAGCTCCAAAAAGTGGGTTTTGTAGACTAGTCCCTCTTTAAAACAGTCGGTTCTTCTCTCACCTTGATGGTCAGGTCCTCGACGCCCAGGGCCACCCGCACTTTGACGGGGGGCAGGGTGGGGCTGCTCTCGTGCGTCTCCACTGTGGCTCTCATGGCGTTCTGAAAAGGGCCTGAGCTTTAGCTTTGTCATGGCAGAACGTTCTTCTTGATGCTACAGAGAAAATACCTTGAAGAGCTCGAAGAGCATGTGGTAGAGGTGTGAGGGCACGTACACGATGTGCAGGGGCTGTCCCGGCTGCTTGGCTGTGGACACAGGACAGAGTTAGGCCTGGGACAGAGACACGTGAAAACACACCAGTGTGACACAAACATGTACATTACTCCGAAAGTAAAGAAATCAGTATTAAAACTGTTTTATGTCATTAGTTTACTCAAAGTTGTATTGTCATTGATTCATATGTTTAAGTAATCCTGTTTCCTCTAAAGTAAATGTGTGAAAAAGGAGCATTCAGGCTACAGACAAACAGCAGGAAATGGATCATAGACCGTCTATATGAATGGACAGAGCTAACGCGTTAGCCGCCGCGTTCCAAACAGGAAGTGCTCCAGGCGGCTCTTCCGGCTCTTCTGACTCTGGCTCCAGTGACTCACATTAGGATCTTGTGGCTCTTCTCTCTGGACCTGCTGCTGTGGCCTCGGCGTTTTGGTCTTAAATTTTCTTCTGAAGTCGCGACACAGAATCCTGAATTTTTCGTTTCTCTATTTTGTCCCGAAATCAAGATCTGAACATAAATAACGGACCAATCAGACGCCTTCATTCCCCGAGGCCCCTCCCACTAGCGTTAGCAGCAGGTTTGATTGACAGCTGGTGCGTTTTGTTGCTAAGTAAACCCCCTTCCCAATCTCAATCCTGATTGGTTCTTCTGGTTGCTATGATACTCGCGGTCGGATTTCCAAATATGGACCTGGCTCCAGAATCACTCCTGTAACCGTTAACAGGAGCTTCATCTGGAGCTGAGGCTGTGGAGACGTCACACTCACTTAGAACTCTTTTATATACAGACTATGAAACATGACAGAACGCACACACAAGAGCAGGGTTAAAGAGTCCATGTTCACACAGCGAGAATCCCTCCTCCTCCTCCTCATCTTCCTCCCTCCTCCTCCTCTTCCTCCTCCTCCTCTTCCTCCTCTTCCTCCTCCTCTTCCTCCTCCTCTTCCTCCTCTTCCTCCTCCTCTCTGACAGCAGGAGCAGCAGCTCAGAGGCTCAGAGGCTCAGAGGCTCAGAGGCTCAGAGGTTCAGAGGTTCAGAGGCTCAGAGGCTCAGAGGTTCAGAGGCTCAGAGGTTCAGAGGTTCACAGGTTCAGTGCAGGACTCACCGTTCACCTGTGTGATCTGCATGTCGGGGGAGGTCAGGTAGTACTGCTCACACAGCATCTTGGACGTCTCGTAGGCGTCTGCACAAAGAACACAGGAGGGGAATCAAACCTCCAACCTCTCACCTTCTGTGGATTCAGTGACCAACCATCAAGAGAAGAAACAGCCTTTTATTCATCTCAAACACGTGTGTTCCTTTATAAAACACTTGGGGCTGAGAGCGATGGTGGGCCACATCTGTCTGAAGCTGTTCTGAAGCTCTCTGTGTAAACACATGCAGGCTGGGGAGTACGGTGATAAAATCCACTTGTGATGTCATCATGAGCCTGCTGTTTTTGTGACAGTGTTTCACAGCGTCACAGAACACAGTCCATGTCCCAGAGTCACACAGATGTGAACATCTGGAAGAACAGTGTGTGTTCCACTAGGGGGCAGCACACTGGGCCCAAATGTCAAAGTCTATTCAACTGTAAACATTAACCAATCAGAGTGGAGTATGATCTCTCAGAAGGAGCAGGTGAATCATCTGCCTCTTAAACGGAATATTCTGGAGGACACAAATCAGGAATAGAAATAACTTTGTTTAGTTCAAAGTTTAAACTTCCTCCTGTGTGAACTGCCTCTGCTTTTTGGATGGTGTTTTTGGTGTGACAAAGGCCACAGGATTCAGTTTTACAAATCACAGACAAAACAGTGAAATAAAAGCTCAGGGTGTGATCAGGTCTCACCCTGGATGACTTCAGTGACGTCACACGACGGGTCCACACTGCCTATGTGCTTAGGGTGGGCCTGGTTACTGCCGTCGAAGATCAGAGCTGGAACACAACCATGTACTTTACACCAAGTAGCAGGAGTAGTAGTAGTAGTAGTAGTAGTAGCAGTAGCAGTAGTAGTAGTAGTAGTAGTATTTCTTACTGTGCTGGTTCATGAGCATGCGTGTGGAGATGCGGCTCATGTAGAATCGGTCTAAAAAGTACTGCACGTTCTGGTTGGTGACCGGGTCCACGCCGAAGGCGTCTTTATACTCCAGCACGCCCTGCGCCATGGTGGGCATCACGTTATTGTGCCGACTCCGGATGGTGATCAGCAGGTTGGTGAAGCTGGGCACAGAACAGTTTGCTTTATGATACTCCACACAACAATTCTCCATAAATACACAAAAACATGACACAAAACACACACTATAACTTCACAAATCTGATGTGATGTGCAGGAGTTGCAGGAGTTTCATTAGTGGGACACACCTGATTGTGTCTGATGGCGCTCTGAAGGGGGAGTGACTTAACGAGGAGAGCAAAGGGAGGAGGGACTCAGAGCGTCAAAAACAAAACTGAAACTTATTCAATATTTAAACACGTTGTTTTGGGAGAATAAAGTTTTGTCTAAAAGGTCAAACATGGAGGTCTGGATGTGCCGCAGCCTGAGGGCAGAAAACGCCGCCGTCTGTGGTGAACATGAAGCTGCAGCGTTGGCGAGCGCTGCTGTCGCCGCTAAAACAGTTTATCCCCGTGTGATAAAATACGTTATGACGCTAAATGAACATCAGTGAGTGGGACACGACTTCATGACCTGAATGTGTTAAATCAGGTGAGGAGGAAATGACGAGATCGATACACCTAACCCCGCCCCCTGGACATCCACTCATACCTGATCGATACACCTAGCCCCGCCCCCACTCATACCTGATCGATACACCTAGCCCCGCCCCCACTCATACCTGATCGATACACCTCGCCCCGATGCTCTGAGGAAGAGGCTCGTTTGTGTTTTGAACAGTTATTTTGAGCTTCACGCTCACACCGTCCTCATGGAAAACACATGAAGAAAAGCACATGAAGCAGCTTTAAGTTAAAAACAATCGATGTGGCTGCGGAAGACGGAAACAGAGCTGCTGCACGTGAGCTCGGACTCAGACCCAGACCCAGACCCAGACCTAGACCCAGGATCTGGCTGCTGAAGACGGAAACAGAGCTGCTGAACTCGGCATCGGTGAGTCGATGGTGCGACGTTGGCGACGGCAGCGCGATGAACCGACTCAACGCAAAAAGACGACAAAAGCTTCAGAGGCAATAAAAGCAGACAGCCTGAACTTGGAACCGTTCGTGAAGACGTGGACACCTGCGACTTATAGACAGGTGCGGCCTGTATATGTAAAAAAATTCAGGTGCGCTCAATACTCCGGAAATGACGGTTTTCACTGTAATCGTCCACGTGACAGTTTCATCTTTCTGTTCCTCAGGGTAAAAGGAGCTGTCAAGAGTGAAGTGTCTCACTTTTTCAGGACGTCCTTGTCGTAGGGGTCCTCCTCCAAGAACTCCACCAGGTCCAGCAGGCTCTGGGAGTACCTGAGGAGAACCAGCACAAAGAACACACGTCACGGTTCAGTCTCATCATTTCAGTGAGAAGAAACGTCACAACAGGCTCTGAGCAACAGGCTAGCAAGTCATTAAGGTTTATTAAAATCATAAAACATAAAATAAACAACTTATTCAAATCTAAACTCACTGAAATAAAGACGATCCAAGAGTTGTGTTTGTATGTGTGGAATTATTCAGTTTGTGCTGTTGCCTAAATAAAAATTAGCATTAGCGTTTGAGACATAAACAAAGAAGTGACCTCCACTCCAGAATTCATTTTATTTGTGCACTTTTTAAACTTTTTATTCATTTTAACACGACTCAGCAATGACCTCAGAGAAATAAAACTGGACAGGAAGTCGTGACGCTGACAGTGGGGGGCGCTGTCGTGCACAAAGACAAGGCGTGAGACGAGACACAATTTTCACGAGACGAGATTTTGTCATTATTTGTAATAAATAAGTGTAATCCAGTTCACAATTTTGTTCCCACCTTATTTAAAAGAGTTCCTGATTCCGTTTAGATCAGTGTGTAATTTACGTCACAATGAACAACTATTTTTAATGTTTCTACTGTAAAAAAACAATAAAAATAAAGAAATAGGCTGCAGAGTGTTTAACTCGTCCTCCTCAATCCGCTCAGGTCCATCGATCCACATGTTTAAGGCGTCAGTTTTCAGATACAAACATCCTGCTCCTGTTTGACATAAAAATACATTTTTGTTTTATGTCAGGCCCAAACTATGGCCTGTGGGCCAAACGCAGCCCTCAGACAAATTTTTCTTGGCCCTCAGGCTTCCAGGTGAATCGGCCCAAATCACCTTAAGCAGTTTGACTTCAAGTTTTTTGAAACTCTACCTTTACAATATTTCATATTTATTGTGTGGTTTTGTGGATCTTTGCATGAAAAAGGACTGAGCTCATTCTAACGTGTTAAACATTAATATTTCAGTTATTCACTGTACTGAGCCCCAGTCTGTGGCCCTCTGCTCCGTCTGTGGCCCTCGATCGGCCCTCTGCTCCGTCTGTGGCCCTCGATCGGCCCTCTGCTTCTTCTGTGGCCCTCGATCGGCCCTCTGCTTCGTTTGTGGCCCTCGATCGGCCCTCTGCTTCGTCTGTGGCCCTCAATCGGCCCTCTGCTCCGTCTGTGGCCCTCGATCGGCCCTCTGCTTCTTCTGTGGCCCTCGATCGGCCCTCTGCTTCGTTTGTGGCCCTCGATCGGCCCTCTGCTTCTTCTGTGGCCCTCGATCGGCCCTCTGCTCCGTCTGTGGCCCTCGATCGGCCCTCTGCTTCTTCTGTGGCCCTCGATCGGCCCTCTGCTCCGTTTGTGGCCCTCGATCGGCCCTCTGCTCCGTCTGTGGCCCTCGATCGGCCCTCTGCTCCGTCTGTGGCCCTCGATCGGCCCTCTGCTCCGTCGGTGGCCCTCGATCGGCCCTCTGCTTCTTCTGTGGCCCTCGATCGGCCCTCTGCTTCAGCTGTGGCCCTCGATCGGCCCTCTGCTTCAGCTGTGGCCCTCGATCGGCCCTCTGCTTCAGCTGTGGCCCTCGATCGGCCCTCTGCTTCTTCTGTGGCCCTCGATCGGCCCTCTGCTTCAGCTGTGGCCCTCGATCGGCCCTCTGCTTCAGCTGTGGCCCTCGATCGGCCCTCTGCTTCAGCTGTGGCCCTCGATCGGCCCTCTGCTCCGTCTGTGGCCCTCGATCGGCCCTCTGCTCCGTCTGTGGCCCTCGATCGGCCCTCTGCTTCAGCTGTGGCCCTGGATGTTGGTGGTTTATGAACTTGCTGATGTACACAGCGTTGCTTTTTCCCTCAATAATTTACAAATATCAGTGTGGGATGATAAATTCAGAGATGTATTTATATCTTCAGATCCTGTATTGTGTCGTGTGTGTGTCGTGTGTGTGTCGTGTGTGTTGTCTGTGTGTTGTGTGTGTGTTGTCTTGTCTTCTGTTTTGTTTTTTCTTTCTTTTCTGTAAATGCTGTTTTAGTTCATGTTTTTAGGATCCCGTCACAAACGAGATGTTACATTTAAAAGGGGCTTTTCTTATAAAAACATAAATCAATCAATTTTGGCTTCATTTACTTTACGTAATACTTTAGTGATCATTGTCGTACTGATTTTTGCTTCTCAAATCGCTCTTAACTCTTTTTGTCCAAGTCAAAGGTAAATTTAGGGGGGAAAAATCTCACAAGATCATTTTTCTGATGTCTGCGCGATTTGTGGCGATTTTATCTCGTCGTTCACAGAAAATATTCAACTTTTACTCAGTTTTTATGACGATCACACATTACACACACTATCAAACTTATTATAGGTGGTTTTTATGCTTTTGCCAAGATTTTTCCACAGTATGGCTTTAAACTATCTGTATCCATGGAGACAAACAGCTGACACCACAAGGCCAAGTTATAGGTCAGATCTGTGGAGAGGCGAGCCCAGTGGTAGTTAAGAATGCACTTTTTTCAATGTTTTACAAGAAAAACACCCACAATTTAATCAACGAAAGAAGTTTAATGTCCTACTGTGGGACATTTCAGACACAATAGCATCTCCATGGAGGAAAGCAGGGGACACAAAAGAAAAATCATTTATTTAGTTCATTCACCAAATCATTTTTACATCCCGAACACTGACCGATGATGTGGGTAAAGCCTGATGCAGATGACGCGCACAGACACTAATCGATCCTAAACTATCGAAACGAGATCCTCGTTTTTCACAGGTATCGATACTAAACAGACCCACTGACAGAACAGAGCAGAACCTTCCAGAATGTGTTGAGAACGAACTGGAACTGGACCAGAACAAGAGCACAGAGACTAGAATACACCCATGGACCAGACCAAGACTAAACCAGGACTAAACCAGGACTAAACCAGGACTAAACCAGGACTAAACCAGGACTAAAACAGGGATTCCACAGATATCAGGACATATGGGAATAGAAAAGAAAGTTCTACCCTTTAATATGAAAAATCACAGGAGATCGTCTAAACAGAATGTTTTTATCACCATCACTGTATCAGAGTCAGCGCCGAGTACCGAGTCTGTTCCTCAGTATTGAAATCAAGTTTGAAATGTTCGTACCATGAGAACACTGACACACAAACACGACACAAACACGACACAAACACAAACACGACACAAACACGACACAAACACGGTGCGTGTCCAAAATAAATCCTTCGTCACTTTGTGTGTGTTAAAAGTCTTTAATAGTGTCTGTTGTTCTGGTGGACTGGAATGTTGGACTTTCTTATCTGTGCAGTTTTATGGTTTATAACTGAGGCACAAACACAGATAAACGTGTGTGTACATATATATATATATATATATATGTGTGTGTACGTGTGTATATATATATATATATATATAACGTGTGTGTACATATATATATATATATATATATATATATATATATATATATATATATATATATATATATATATATATATATATATATATATATATACTAACCAGCCGGTTAGTGGTAAGTCACTTGACTTTCGCACGGGGGACCCGGGTTCAAATCCCCCCCCGAGGGGCAATGAGCAACCAGTGTGGGTCCTTGGGCAAGACCCTTCACGGTACTGCCTACCTCATACAATGATGGGAGATAATAACAGTTACGAGATGCCGGCTCAGACGTCGCCCGGCCAAACAAGGTCTGCGTCAGGTGCTGGGGAACCAGAGCACCTTGATGAAAAATGGGCTACTGGAACAATGAGGCGGAAATGGGCGAGATGCGATAACAAGGCTCTGTTGGAATGCTACTACTCCAGTAACCCTAGTCAGAGGGGTTACATGAACAGGATGTGGGAGAAATGGTTACTTCGAAACCCACAGTCCAAGCTAACGGCCAAACAACTAGTAGCTCAGTGTTCCAACATCCACAAACGGGTACAGTCCCATCCAACTATCGGCCAATAACCTGTCTCTCCACAACATGGAAGCTCATGTCAGGCATCATTGCGGCTAAGATAAGTGGGCACATGGATCAATACATGAGCACAGCACAGAAGGGCATTGGCAAAAACACCAGAGGAGCCAAACACCAACTCCTGGTTGACCAAACAGTCGCCCATGACTGCAGAACCCGTCAGACCAACCTGTGCACTGCCTGGATTGATTACAAGAAAGCCTATGACTCAATGCCACACACATGGATCACTGAGTGCTTGGAGTTGTACAATATCAGTCGGACTCTAAGGGCGTTCATTGCAAACTCAATGCGGTTGTGGAAGACCATCCTTGAAGCCAATGGCAAGCCAATTGCACAAGTGGCCATCAAATGTGGCATATACCAAGGAGATGCACTGTCCCCACTGCTGTTCTGCATAGGTCTGAACCCCCTCAGCCAAATCATTGACCGCACTGGCTATGGATACCGACTCAGAAACGGGGCCACCATCAGCCACCTCCTCTACATGGATGACATCAAGCTATACGCTAAGAGTGAGCGGGACATCGACTCACTGATCCACACCACCAGGATCTACAGCACAGACATTGGAATGTCATTCGGGCTCGAGAAATGTAGTAGGATGGTGACAAAGAGAGGGAAGGTAGTCCACACAGAGGGGGTCTCACTCCCAGAGGGAACAATAGCAGACATTGAGGACAGTTACAAGTACCTTGGTATCCCACAAGCAAATGGCAACCTTGAAGAGGCAACAAGGAAAGCGGCTACGGCCAAATACCTGCAACGAGTAAGGCAAGTCCTAAGAAGCCAGCTCAATGGCAAGAATAAGGCACAGGCAATAAACAGCTATGCCCTGCCAGTGATCAGATACCCAGCAGGAATCATAAGCTGGCCAAAGGAGGAGATACAGACCACAGACGTTAAGACACGAAAGCTCCTGACCATGCATGGAGGGTTCCATCCCAAATCCAGCACCCTGAGACTGTATGCGAGCCGGAAGGAAGGAGGCCGAGGACTAGTGAGTGTGGGAACCACTGTCCAGGATGAAACAGTCAAAATCCATAAGTACATCAAGGATAAGGCCCAAACAGATGATGTGCTCAGGGAATGCCTCAGACAGTGGAGGTCAGAGGAAGAGGTGCTGGAGGGACCATCATGGCAGGACAAGCCCCTACATGGGGCGTACCACCGAAACATAACTGAAGTGGCTGATATCAAGAAATCCTACCAATGGCTGGAGAGGGCAGGTCTGAAGGACAGCACAGAGGCCCTCATCCTGGCTGCACAGGAGCAGGCCTTGAGCACCCGAGCAATAGAGGCCCAGATCTACCACACCAGACAAGACCCAAGGTGTAGGTTGTGCAAAGAGGCTCCTGAGACAGTCCAGCACATAACTGCAGGGTGTAAGATGCTGCAGGGAAAGCATCACATGGAGCGAAATAACCAAGTGGCGGGCATAGTGTACAGAAACATCTGTGCAGAGTACGGGCTGGAGACCCCAAGGTCAAGGTGGGGAACTCCCCCAAAGGTTGCGGAGAATGAGCGTGCCAAGGTCCTGTGGGACTTCCAGATACAGACTGACAGAATGGTGATTGCGAACCAACCAGACATAGTGGTGGTGGATAAGCAACAGAACAAAGCCGTGGTGGTGGACATTGCAATACCAAGTGATGGTAATATCAGGAAAAAGGAACACGAGAAACTAGAGAAATACCAGGGGCTCAAGGAAGAGCTGGAGAAGGCCTGGAAGGTGAAGGCATCAGTGGTGCCCGTGGTGATCGGAGCACTCGGGGCTGTAACCCCCAAACTGGAGGAGTGGCTCAAGCAGATACCCGGAAAAACATCAGACATCTCAGTCCAGAAAAGTGCAGTACAGGAACAGCAAAGATACTGCGCAGAACTCTCAAGCTCCCAGGCCTCTGGTAGAGGGCCCGAGCTGATGAGGGTGAGAGAGACCAACCACCGTGGAAGGTGAGGAACACATTTTTTTATATATATATATATATATATATATATATATATATATTTATATATATATATATATATATATATATATATATATATATATATATATATATATATATATATATATATATATATATATATACTTATACTAGTATACATGTTTATACTAGTAAATCTATATATTTCTACTGGTATAAACATACAGGAGGTAAATATGAGGCATGAGATCAGAGTTTGAGAGAGAAAAGTCAAAGAAGTCGACCACAGCCTCTGCAACAACAACACTTCCTCTGACGGAGGACAAACTGGGGGAAAGGTTACGAGAGAGTGAGGGAGGGAGGGAGGAGAGAGAGGGAGAGAGAGGGGGAGGGAGAGAGAGAGAGAGAGAGAGAGAGAGAGGGAGAGAGAGAGGGAGGGAGAGAGAGAGAGGGGGAGAGAGAGGAGAGAGAGAGGAGAGAGAGAGGGAGAGAGAGAGAGAGAGGGGGAGAGAGAGGAGAGAGAGAGAGAGAGGAGAGAGAGGGAGAGAGGGGGAGAGAGGGAGAAGAGAGAGAGAGAGGGGGAGAGAGAGGAGAGAGAGAGAGAGAGGAGAGAGGAGAGGAGAGAGAGAGGGAGAGAGGGGGAGAGAGGGAGAAGAGAGAGAGAGAGGGGGAGAGAGAGGAGAGAGAGAGAGAGAGGAGAGAGGAGAGGAGAGAGAGAGGGAGAGAGAGAGAGAGAGGGGGAGAAGAGAGGAGAGAGGGAGAGAGAGAGAGAGAGGGGGAGAGAGGAGAGAGAGAGGAGAGAGAGAGAGAGAGAGAGGAGAGAGGGGGAGAGAGAGGAGAGAGAGAGAGAGAGGAGAGAGAGGGAGAGAGGGGGAGAGAGAGGAGAGAGAGAGAGAGGAGAGAGAGGGAGAGAGGGGGAGAGAGAGGAGAGAGAGAGAAAGAGAGGAGAGAGAGAGGAGAGAGAGGGGGAGAGAGAGAGAGAGAGAGGAGAGAGAGAGAGAGAGAGGAGAGAGAGAGAGAGGGAGAAGAGCGAGAGGAGAGCGAGGGTAGAAAGAGAGGGAGAGAGAGGAGAGAGAGGGAGGAGAGAGAAACAGAGGGGGGTGGGGGGTGAAGAGAGATACAGGGGGATAAATATAGGGAGGGAGAGAGAAGAAGAAAGAGAGGAACAGGAACACAGAGGGAGGGAAGTAGACAGAGAGAGGGAGGAAGAGAGAGGAAACAGAGAAAGAGTCAGCTGACTTCACCTTCCTGTGTCCTTCCAGTCACCTCTGCTCTGTGTCACTGACATTTTCAACTTTAAATCTTTTTGCATCATGTCTTTTCTACACAAATGCAAACGCTGTATTCTGTCCTCGTGTTTATTTTTCTTTTCTTCTCTGTTTTTAAAGCTCCTTGTGTCGCTCAACTATTAACAGACGCACCGTTAAAGACCAGAATATTAGCAGGTTTATTCCAAGAAGAATAAAGGAGTGTGATGTTCGGCTCCAGTCAAATGAAGCTCATGATGCTCGGAACGAATTTGGAGCCTGGTTAATATTAGGAACAGGAATTTATTTACGGACAAAATGGCGAAATAAAAACCCCAGGATCATGTAGGGAGGGTTAATACGCACGTTTTCAGAGCAAAATGACGAGGCCACAGCAGCAGGGACAGAGAGACGGGAGGCAATATTCCAATGTAAAGACAAATGGAGTCGATGGAGCCGGAAGTGCCCCCATGTTCACTTCCTGTTTGGAACGCGGCGGCTAGCGGGTTAGCTCTGTCCATTTATATAAGCACTCTATGAAGATAATACGTACAGTGGACATCAACATTTACCGTCCCTGTGTCATGAGCAACTTTGTTTTTTCATCCATAAAGAACATTTTCTAACTTGTCTGTCTGGAGTGAACCCTACGAAACCCCTTTAAGAAACTAAACCACTGGAGAAAAACAAAGGCATTTCATAACATAATGTACAGAGCGGAGGGTTTTTGGGTGGGGCAGGGAAACAGCCAATCAGAGGAGTGAGTTCGGTCATGTGATGTGTGGACATGTGGCCCTTCACGCCTCACCAGTGCCACTACAAATGCCTCTGTGTTTAGAGCAGAGATAAGTGTACTCTAAAACTGTACGTGTGGGGCAGAGGGCAGACACAAACCCTACAGAACACCTTCAAGAGCAGTGGTCCTGCTAATCACAGATGGTAAAGACATTTAAGAGTGAAAAGAACATTCCACAAACTCTGGCTGCACGGCTCTCCTGAAGGTTTGGCCTAAAAACTGTTTTTGGATGAGTTTCAAATCACGTCATTTGGGGAAAATAACTCAAATTGGCCTTGGATATTGGCCCAAAAATATCGTTCAGAGTTCCCACTTAAGGGACATAAATAACAGGCTCGCTATCGTGTTCCAAACAGGAAGTGAGCATGGGGGTGCTTCCAGCTCCACTGACTCTGGCTCCAATAGATTTACATTGGAATATTGTGGCCCCTCTCTACATCTCTACGCTATTTAGTCTGTAAATAAACTCATGCTCCTCGTCAGCACGCCCAAAAGTTTGATTTTTACTGCACCAAACGCTCAGTTTATGGACAGACCTCAGGTGAAGCTCAGAACCTCCAGAATTCCCTCCCTGAGCTGCAGAGGCTGCACTAGCACTGACTCTGGGGTTTAGGGAGTGACCGTTCAGATCGGAGACATTTTAGGTTTAAACACACTGGATTTCAAACAGAAAAATGTTATATTTAACTGTTACTGTGCCTTTAAACGTTTGCCTTTGACAGACAGTGACAGCGTTTGATCCTACAGGGACACCGTAGTATTTGTACTACAGTATCTGTACTACAGTATTTACACTGTATATAGGCCTCATGTACAGAGAGACACTAACAACAGCCTCAGAACAATCCCACATGAAACAGGAGACAGGACACACTGTATGTAACACACACACACACACACACACACACACACACACACACACACACACACACACACACACACACACACACACACACACAGAGCAGTCTGGCCTTTCGCTCCTCCACCTCAGCCTGTGTTATGGCAATATCATGACAACACATTGAGTCCTGCTTTAGTCCTGCTTTAGTCCTGTTTAGTCCTGGTTTAGTCCTGCTTTAGTCCTGGTTTAGTCCTGGTTTAGACCTGGTTTAGTCCTGGTTTAGTCCTGGTTTAGTCCTGTTTAGTCCTGGTTTAGACCTGGTTTAGTCCTGGTTTAGACCTGGTTTAGTCCTGGTTTAGACCTCCAGTATGAGCTGAAGAGAAAGTGTGCTGGGCTGTGGTTTACAGTTGGATGTAACAGGGATGCAACGATATTCGATATAATATTGAATCGTTCGATACTGGAGTCACGATTCGATACTCGTGTTTGGTCGATACACGTGTCCCTCCTCGTGCGCTGTGATGTCATTTATTTAGGTCCAAAAGGAAAACAGTTATTGTAGCGTCCTCCTCAGATGCAGCAAGAAAACTGCTCCATACGGACTTAGAGCTGAAATATTCTAACAGCGGAGGGTTTGATCTCTTAGTCACTTTTTATTTTACGCTGATAGACCCAGAAATGACCAAGACATGAACTTTTAAATATTTTAGACTCGCTTTTGGCTTTACAACGGCTTTAATCGCTCGTGTACGTACCCGCGACACGTGATCTTATTCTCAGACTCTATTTCATAAGTTTTCCGCAGAAAACGGTCTGCTGAGACTTTTCTGTGTAATATAAATAGTTTTAGTGTTCAGAAAGAGGATGGTTGAGCTCAGTGTGAGTAAAAAGAGCAGGAGGAGGAGCTGCTGTTCATCAGGAGGAGGAGCTGCTGTTCATCAGGAGGAGGAGCTGCTGTTCGTCAGGAGGAGGAGCTGCTGTTCGTCAGGAGGAGGAGCTGCTGTTCGTCAGGAGGAGGAGCTGCTGTTCGTCAGAAGGAGGAGCTGCTGTTCGTCTCTGCTGCTGCTGGAGACGAGGCAGAGCAGCAGCGACACAGGGGCAGGAGGAGTAGTGTATTGTGTGTATTGTTTCATTAATATCATAGTATTATTATATTATACTTGTTAGCAGAAAAAATTGCATTTTTTCTAGTCTTAAAACGTGACCCCTGTATCGACATATGTGTCAAATCGTGGGAAAACTGCATCGTTGCATACTTAGTATGTAATCGCAGTAGTATTATCCACTTGCAGTAGTGTGTGGCAGTACTGTAGTAATCCAGTAGTAATACGCAGTAGAACTATTATTTGGAATACCAGCTGGGAAGTCTGTAGTGGTTTGTAGTATATTCTGTAGTAGTAGTAGTAGTAGTAGTAATCATAGTGGTAGTAGTACTTGCAGTACCAGGAGCTTGAGGAACAGGGTGCTAAGTGTGTAGTGGTTTGTAGTAGTAGTAGTAGTAGTAGTAGTAGTATTTGCAGTACCAGCTGAGCAGTAGCTTGAGCGAGGGCGTGCTGAGCAGTTTGTCGGGGAGGTAGTCGATCTCCTTCATGATGTTGGCGAATCTCACGGGCAGCTCCTGACGCAGGAACACGAACGACGTCTTCTCACAGGCATTGGCCGAGCCTGGTCACATGACACACACACAGGTCACATGACACACACACACAGGTCACATGACACACACACAGGTCACATGACACTGAGCACCTCACATGGTCGTGGTTGGCTGCTCTTGTGGCTGACTGTCTGGCAAACTGAGCAGCTGCTAAACTTTAAATTTGAAGTTAATATTAGGAGCGTTTGACTAAGAAGTGCAGCTCGTGCGGTTCAAAGGACTGAAGTTAAGGCCTGTTGGACTGTGTGATTTCAGCCTTTTGTTTTTCCTGTAGCCACGGCGACCCTGCATGGAGCTATCTATGCTAACCAGCTAGCTCTGAAATGCTACAGACTTTGGGAAAACTTCTCCTGAAGTGAGAGTAACTTAAAGAGTAACTGTGGGGACGTTGTAATGTGAAGGTCTGCGGGTAAATGTTCTGATCTCTAAGCCACTCTAAGCACTTTGACCTTTGACCCAGAGCCCTCCTGATAGGCTCCTGTCTGCCCCCAGAGAGGAGCTACAGCCGTTATGTCACTGCAAATGAGAAATACAAAATCAGATCGTACAGTGGCTCTAGGAGTGGAGGGAGTCGGCTGGTAGAACTAGTGTTGTTATGATACTAAAATTAAAATACTAAGGAACAGACTCGATACCCAATACTGATTCTGATTCCACAATAACAACAAAAGAAAGAGAGAGAAAACTTTTGGAAATACAGTGTGTGTTGATAAGAGAATAAAATGATGATTCAAAGGACAAAAATGTGCGATTAATTTGTGATTAATCACGTTAACTACAAGATTCTTGTGATTAATCGTGATTAAATATTTTAATCGACTGACAGCACTACTTTCTTTTCTATTCCCATGTGTCCTTACATCTGTGGAATCCTTCAGTGGTCCAGGTCTAAACCAGGTCTAAACCAGGTCTAAACCAGTTTTAAACCAGGTCTAAACCAGGTCCATGGGTGTATTCTAGTCCCTGTGCTCTTATTCTTGTTCTGATCAGCTCCAGTTTGTTCTAAACACATTCAGGAAAGGTTCTGTCAGTGGGACTAGTTTCGATACTAGTTTTAGTATTGATTAGTTTTTTTTTTTTTTATGTATTAGTAGTAGTAGTAGTAGTAGTAGTAGTATTGCAATATTGTAGGCTTAAAACTATCCAAACGCTGTAACAAAAGTAACTTACACTAAATAATTAATACTTGATTTATCCAAAACATGATGTTTATCCATCTGAGAAAACTGAACGAGCCTGTCCTCACAATACACATATATATATTATTATTAAATGTACCCACATCACACTATTCTCTGATCTGTTCTACTGTCGTTTCCTCGTCACAAACAGACCTGGAGTTGTGTTTTGTTTCGTTCACACGTTTAACACACAAACCTGCCCACTAGAATCATTTGGATGATTTCTCTCCTGAACTTAAAGCTCAACTGAATTATGTGTAATACAGGAGCTTTAAGTAAGTCCACTGTCGGGATAACGGAATACATGTACAGAGAACATTCAGAATACTCATTTTGACTAACTGTATTCTGGTGATACAGTTACTTCTTCATCGTTGGGATTCAGAAGAAGAAGTTACTTTCCTTAAGGCAGTATTTGGTCACACGGTTTTGGCTTCAAACTGCACAGTGTCAGTGAGAAAAACAGAAACCCCCGCTCTGGTGGTGAGTGCACGTCAGATTTGTCTTCAGTTGGTGATAAGAAATGCAGAACAAAGAAACAGACAGTCTAAAGTCTTCAGAGTAAAGTCCTCTGACTGGAGCATGTATCAGAACACGTAGCAGGTCCATCTGAATGCAGGTATTGAGTATTCAGTATTGAGTATTCAGTATTGAGTATTCAGTATTGAGTATTGAGTATTGAGTATTCAGTATTGAGTATTGAGTATTGTATAAGTAAAGGCTGCAGTAATATTCACTTTATAAACCCACACAGTGTCCGTACAATCCTAAAAAGTACCTACTGGTCTTACATAAATGAAAAGAACGTGACCAGTGCGTGCGCCATGTGACCGTAACAGCAGCGTGTCTACACCGGGACAAAAGGCGAGCGGACCGAGCGGGACTCACCGAAGTCAATGAACTGCTTCATGGACAGAGGAGACGGCGAAAACTTGGCGAAGCGCTCCACCAGTTTGGGGATCCCCGCTGCCGAGCCGTTCTTGAGCAGAAACTGAGCGAACTTCATTTTTACGCATAGCCAAACCAAGTTTAATCCACTTTCTGCGCGCTTTTTACGCACTCCAAACCCTCACCAAACCATCCCGCGTGTGCCCCGAGCCTCCATCGCCATCGCCGTGTCCGTGGAAACTCCACGCATGTTGATGGAGCTGGCGCATCGTGAGATTCTAAACATTGTGTTCCGAGTGGATTGTTATGGGGCGGGGACAGGGAGGAGAGGAGCAGCGGCCGAGCCAATCAGAGGCTTCCGTTCCGTGTTTTTTATTATTATTTTATTTTAGGGTGGAACAGTGTGTGTGTGTGTGTGTGTGTGTGTGTGTGTGTGTGTGTGTGTGTGTGTGTGTGTGTGTGTGTGTGTGTGTGTGTGTGTGTGTGTGTGTGAGATACAGAGTGGAGCAGGACCCACGGCCCCACGGAGGCTCCGGGTGTTTTTGAGTTTGTGATCCACTTTGGGCACATCATATTTTCGCTTTCATGTTCCACACTTCACTGTACGTGACAGTGTTTTCTGGTATCGCAAATAATACTTCTACTGCATACTACTACTACACTTCTACATACTACTGCACAGTACTATAAACCAGTGCTAGTACTAATACACACTGCTGCCACCACTACTGCATACTGTTACTACTGTACACCACTACTGCATACTGTTATTTCCACTAGTAGTTTTACCACTACTACAAACTACTACTACTGCATTCTACTCTAATAATGGCCTTTCAAGACACCCAAAGTACTTTACGATGCATTATTCATTCACTCCATACTCAATGATGGCTACTATAAACCACAGCTGCCCTGGTGTACTATTACTACTGCTACTACTGCTACTACTGCTACTACTACTACTACTACTACTACTGCTACTACTACTACTGCTACTGCTACTACTACTGCTACTACTGCTACTGCTACTACTACTACTACTACTACTACTGCTACTACTACTACTGCTACTGCTACTACTACTGCTACTACTGCTACTGCTACTACTACATCTTTTACCATCTAAAAACACAGCAAAAATCACAGTTTTAGTGTCTACAGCAGACGTGGACAGACTTCTCTGTGCGTTTGTGTCCAGCAGGTCAGACTCCTGTATCGGCCTCTCACTGTGAGACACCAGCAGAACATCCAGAACTGCAGCTCAGGTCTTGACTCGAACCAGGAAGTCCGAGCGCATGTGTCCTGGTCTCAGGTCTCTGCACTGCCCCCTGTGGGTCAGAGAATAGACTTTAAAGCAGCTGTGTTCATGTACAAGTCTCTCCATGGCCGAGCACCAAAGTTCATCTCAGACATGTTGGTGCCACATCCTCAGAGAACAGAAGTTAAAACCTGGAACCTTCTCAACCTGTGACTCAGGACTCGGCTCTGACTCTGTTTAAGTCCAGACTCTAAACTACGGTGGCCGAGAGGTGCAAACCAAATTTACAAACTGTAAAACACTTTTACAAAGTTTGAAACAACCGGCTTCATTCAGTTTGCTTTTCAGAGACCTCCATCTGATGTGAACACCGTGTAAACATGACATCATGTCCACGATTACGGCGTACGAGTGTCCCTCATTAAAATATCTTCTACACTGCTGCAGCATATCCGGTCTGTCGGTCTGGTCTCTAAACTCTAAAGACCGACCACACGAAAAACAAAATCGCGTTAATCAGCTCATATGTTCTCCACAAAACAGCATCACTCGCTCGCTGTCCATCTGCTTCACCATAAACACCATCATAGTTCTCGTACTGGCGCTTCTCGTCGTCACTTCCGGTTAAACCCCGCAGTTGGGACATTCCCTTTCCGGTTACATTTCACTTGTAAATTTGTTTTGGGATTTGTAAAAGTGTCTCGGAGTTTGTAAAAGTGTTTCGCGACTTGTTAAATTGTTTTCTGAAATGCAAATTTGTTTCAGAACTTGCAATTTTGTTTTATTATATGTAAAAATGGTTTCCAAAATGTAAATTTGTCTCAGACTTTGTAAAAATGTTTTACAGTTTGTAAATTTGGTTTGCACCTCTCGGCCACCGTACTAAACTTTTCTGTTCAGCTGCGTCTGACCCAAAGGTTTTCATTTTGCACTCTTCTTCTTCTTCTTCTTCTTCTTCTTCTTCTTCTTCTTCTTCTTCTTCTTCTTCTTCTTCTTCTTCTTCTCTCATTTAATGTCTCTCTCTGTTTTGAATTTTATGATGATTATTTATAGTTTGATTTCTTTGTATTGTGATTTTAATGTATTTCTTATACAATAAATAAATCATAAAATGTGTTTTTTATTGTTATATTTTGTATTTTAAAGCTTCCAAATATTCTGTATTCTTTAATAATAACTGACCCTGACGCAGTCACATGTTCAGATTTCTCAGACCCACCAGAACCTCCTTCACTTCACACGCTCCAAACTTCCACACCACCGCGCGCAATGACCCGTGTGTCCACAAGATGTCGGCGTTGCGGCGGAGCTCCTCACCTCCGCGGTGCGTAACGATCAGAGGCGGGATTTCCTCTCTCCTCCTCCGGCTGCATCCTCATCCTCCAGCTCTGGACGTGCCCCTGCGCTCCGTCCAGCACACGGACCAGCACAGCGCACAGACAGGCCCGGAGAGGAGCGCGGAGAGCCGGGCACAAGGCTGAGACACGCACCCGGGCTGGAGCGCTGAGAGCCGGGCTCAAGGCAGAGAGACGCACCGGGGCTGGAGCGCTGAGAGCCGGGCAGACCACAGAGGCACACCCGGGGAGGAGGAGGATGTGCGGAGGGTTGGAGCAGCAGTGAGACAGCATCTTCACCGTGACACAGCGGAATCCACGCGAGGTGAGGCGAGCCTGAACCCCGCAGACTCACACTCATGTCTGTCCCTCATTGTCCCCGCGCGGTGTCTTCCGTGGACAGATCTGGACCTGTCCAACTGGGACATCTGCTAGCTAGCTGCACACTGAGGTGGTTATGGTAGGGCATCCTTGTTAAAAACCTGCAAACCTATTTTATGGAAGATTCCAAAATGCCTGGTTTAGTCCTGGTCATATCTACGTCACGGTGTGGTCGTTCTTAAATGAATTCAGTGAAATTTAAAGCCACAGTATGTAACTTTACAGAGGCGCATGTGACCTGCATGATTCCATGGAAATATGACATTAAAGATGTACTGCGGAACAGAGACAGATATTTACATACATTATGCCACACTGTGGAAGATTATAGCCAAAGGAACAACATTTCCAAGGAAACAGGCAGGAGCAGGCCAAATAAGAGTCAGGTTTGTGGAGAAGCGAGCCTGCTCAGAGTAAGGACACATGTTTATCATTTTCAGTGCAGTAAACATAAGACAGTAATAAAACAACATGTTTTTATTGGACTTTATTTCAGTTACAGAATGTCCCACGTACGAGGTGAACATGTTCAGATCTAATGCAGCTTGAACTCAGAACAATTCTGATGTTGATCATTAAAAATCCCTGGACACGATGGACAAGTTTTTTACTTTATAATTTGCAGCAGAATGAGCGTCACATGACTCTCTCATGTGGGTTGCTGGTTCAAAGCTGAAATCCAGTGTGTTTCAACCTAAAATGTCTCTGATCTGAACGTCACTCCCTAAACCCCAGAGTCAGTGCTAGTGCAGCCTCTGCAGCTCAGGGAGGGAATTCTGGAGGTTCTGAGCTTCAGTTGAGGCCTGAGTCTTGTCCTTTATCTGCAGGTTCAGGCTCTGGGGACACAGGCTCAGTTGTGAGTGTAGAAGAGTTTTAAAAACTATAAAAGTGCAGGACACATGCAGCTTCTTTAATGATAGTTTCTCTGGAGCCTTTTACTTGGGCTCCTGATTCAGTTTTCAGTTTCTCTGAAAACATTTAAGAAAAGTGTGTCTGTGTTTGGTGCCTGTGATCCCAGAGTTCCTGCACGATAATGTTTGTTTTTATAATGTATTTGTCAGGATTAAAACAAACCAGCCTAACGAGGCAGGGCCAGAACCTGCCAAACGGCCTATGAAGCCCTGTCTGAAGCCCTGGCTGAAGCCCTGTCTGAAGCCCTGTGGAGCCCTGTCTGAAGCCCTGTCTGAAGCTCTGTCTGAAGCCCTGTCTGAAGCCCTGTGGAGCCCTGTCTGAAGCCCTGTCTGAAGCCCTGTCTGAAGCCCTGTCTGAAGCCCTGTGGAGCCCTGTCTGAAGCCCTGTCTGAAGCCCTGTCTGAAGCCCTGTGGAGCCCTGTCTGAAGCTCTGTGGAGCCCTGTGGAGCCCTGTCTGAAGCCCTGTCTGAAGCCCTGTCTGAAGCCCTGTCTGAAGCGTGACAGGGCTGAACCGTTTGTGGCAAATCACATTTTTGAGAAACATTGTGATTTCGATAACATTTGTGATGAAGGGTTTAATATTGGGATTCAGTTCAGATGAAGCAACAAACTGAACACGTTTGTACAGATCTGACCCACTGCCGTAAAAAACAGCAGAAGAAGACAGAAGACTGTCGTCTGTGGAGGAATTTGATGTGTGTGTGTGTGTGTGTGTGTGTGTATGTTTGTGTGACTAAAAACACTTCTGTGATTATTTCTGCAGTGAACATGTCTGACAAAAGTGACCTGAAGGCGGAGCTGGAGAGGAAGAAGCAGCGTCTGGCCCAGATCCGCGAGGAGAAGAAGAGGAAGGAAGAGGAGAGGAAGAAGAAGGAGTCGAGGAAGGTCAGGACCTAACACCACCTGCCCTGACACCTGCCCTTTCACCTGCCCTTACACTTTGTCACCCAACGATAAAAACGTGTAGAGACACGTTTCTCAGTGGAATAACTCCCTCAGTGGGGCCAGGACTCCATTTGTTTGTTTTCCTAAAATGTTCTACAGTACGGCATTTAATTGAACTGTCTCCATGGAAACACGCGGGCCACATCACCAGGCCAAGTGACAGTTCAGATCTGTGGAGAAGTGGACCCGCTCACAGGAATAATGCAGGTTTCTGTGGTAGTTTAGAGAAATAAAAACACCTGTAATTGAAACAAGATATATTTGTTTAATGCCGTACTGTGGAATGTCAGTAACAATAAGCAATAACATCTCCATGGAGACAAGCAGATGGCCCTGCTTCATTCAGTTTCTGTGGCTGAATCTTTGTTTCTTCTGACAAATCAGACGTGGAACTTTATGCAGGTTTTGTTTCACGTGAACAGATCCAGTGATTACAGAGATATTAAATATTAAAGTTAAGTCTTTGTAAAATGAACCTGCTCTACCCGCGCCGCTCTGATTGGTCAGAACTGATCACATGGTGCATGTTCCGGACGCCGCACGGTCGGGAGATGCTGCTCTGGATGTAGGAAATAAAAAGAAAAAATTGAATAATGTGAAGTGAGGAAACCAGCCTATCTTTCCATCAATACGAACGAAACATCTGAACATTTAAACTAAAGGTGTGTGTGTGCGTGTGTGTGTGTGTGTGTGTGTCTGTGTGTGTACAGGCTGAGATCCAGCAGAAGACAGAGACCATCACTGAGGACTCAGATCTGGACCGAAAGAGAAGAGAGACAGAAGCTCTACTGCAGAGTATTGGGATCTCCCCAGAACCTTCTCTAGGTACACAAACACACACAAACACACACAAACACACACAAACACACACACTACAGCGATTCCAAAGCTGAAATGATCCAAACTGGCTCTATTCACTCTTCAATCACAAACCAGGAAGACGTTTGGAAACACGTGATGAGAATTCCGGTGTATTTCCCGACTCTGGGCTTGTCGACCGACTGTGATAAATCCCACTGAAGTAAACGTGATCAGCGGGAAAATGAAGATGCAGATGTGCTGTTTGGAATCATCTGGAATTTGGCACCCTCGTCTCTGTCGCTCGGACTTGTGCGTCAGCGAGGAAATGATGAAAACTGACGTACGGTTGGAACTGTTGATTCGCCGAACATAACGGAACGCCACAATGACGTGGAGATGAAGAAAACTGGGACATTTCTCATTTTTCCTACATTTTGTCAGACTTTCTACGGCGAACAAATGCCCGCCGGAAGTCTCATCACATGTTTCCAAACGTCTTCCTGGTCTGTGACGTAAGCGTGAATACAACCTGTGATTCTAGTGAAGGTGTGTGGAGTTTAAAAACACAGTGGAGCACTTCCTGTATCACCACATGATGACATCACAAGGTGGAACAGAGTGTTTTCAGTTTGAGAGAAGAGCTCAGTGTGCGGGGTTTGTGTGTTAAACTCCAGGTGTGTTTTATAAAAAGTGTAACAGGCCCTTTAACCGTTTGGTGTCTGGTTGTGTCCAGTGCCCGCCCCCATGTCCCCGTCCAAGTCTCTGAGCACGCCCAGTGAGACAGGAAGTCAGGACTCCGCAGAGGGAGGCGCCGTGGGCAGGTGAGGCCACGCCCACTCATCATACCCGCAGTCACATGACCACCTCCCCGCTCCACACAGGCCAGAGCTGCGGATACGAGGAAGAAATGGAATGTTCTCGAAGTAGGGCTGTGTCCGCATGTCCACGCTGTCCCTCCAGGGGGCACTGTTTAGGCTCACACATTTTCAGTGGTGTCCAAATGTCCCACTGGTGAACTCAAAATTTCAAAAACATTCATTGTAAATAAATTGTGATCAATGTAATTGTGACACATTATTGACCTTTGTGCCGCGGTGTAGATTCTGCAGAACTTCCGGTTAAATGTTTTCTGTAGCAAAATGTCTGTGGAAATATTTGGCGTTTTCTCCACCAGCTTCATAAATCTGTGGATAAATTCTTCATGAAGAATGTTTCTCCTCTGTGGACCTTGCTGGTTGAAGATTTGGTGATGGGGCAGATTTATGAAGCTTTTGCCACAGAAAACCGTTAACTGGAAGTTCTGCAACCTCTACAGCGCTGGAGTCTTCTGCACAGCCTCAGCCTGAAACCGTACGGCAGCTGAAAGTCTAATTATGGTACAAATCTGTCGGTTTAGTACTGACGGGTGATACCAATGATTTTTCTTTCAATGCGATAGTTTCCCAATATTGATCAGCGCTCCGGACGTCATGTGACCCGGTTTGTTTACGACGCCATGTTGGCAGGAAAGAAGTAGCGAGAGACTCTGTGTGTACTGCACATGTGCACAATGACGTATAATGACGTATCAGGAAACAGGACATGACGTATCAGGAAGAAGGCGGGTTCTCCTGCCCGATTCTGGCTTTTTTTTGGATTATTTATTTTATTTACGACAGACACGTATTTTGACAACGAATAGATGGATGGATAGATAGATATAGATGATATAGATAGATAGATAGATAGATAGATAGATAGATAGATAGATGGATAGAGATAGACAGATAGACAGACACGGATTATTCGTAGCCTGTTTAATAACGTTGACATCCCCAGACCATCTACCCAGAGACAGTGCACTGTCACTGGGCTAGGTCCGCGGAGAGACCCCGGTCCGTGTCTTAGCTTCTTTATTTTCACCACAGTGGACCTTCTTCCTGTGGACATGTAGTCCAGCAGTGCAGCATAAAATTGAAAATCCTCGCTCATCGCCATCGCGTACAGTAAAACCGACGACAGCCGCCTACGCACAATGCAGACATAAACAAACTGCAAGAGCCGTAAACCAACTGCAAGGGACGAATCGGGCATCGTGAAACCTGTACAACAATACACAAACTGCACATGCGCGAACACAGAGCCCACAGCAGGTACTCCCGCCCACATTGGGTACCCACAAGTCTACCATCATTGTAAGATGGAAGTTTTGTAGGCTAGTTAGTTTGTTTGTTTACAATAATTCCTGCCAAGATGGCGCCCGCTGGTGCATGCTGGGATAGCGTGACGTCTCCCGGAGCTCTATACTCCAAGTCTTCTATTAAAACACATTGGAAATCATTTTTTTCTTCCCCCGGCATCGTTCTCTTTGCCCCGGTCCAGCTTCAGCTGATCTAAACATGATTTATGTAAAACAAAACACAAACTCTGTGTTTCTACGGCATTTCCTGTGGGACATTTTCAGTGTTGGTGTTTTTTTTGCATGAGAATCGATACTTTTGATTGGCTCAGTCTGTTCTGATACTGGCCGATATCTGAGCCTCTGCATCTGTGTCCATGTGTGTCCATCTGTGTCCATGTGTGTCCATCTGTGTCCATGTGTGTCCATGTGTGTCCATCTGTGTCCATGTGTGTCCATGTGTGTCCATGTGTGTCCATGTGTGTCCATCTGTGTCCATGTGTGTCCATCTGTGTCCATGTGTGTCCATCTGTGTCCATCTGTGTCCATCTGTGTCCATGTGTGTCCATGTGTGTCCATGTGTGTCCATCTGTGTCCATCTGTGTCCATGTGTTTTTCTATGTGTGTGTGTGTTTGTGTGTGTGTATCCGTGTGTGTGTGTTCAGGTTCACTAGACCCCAGGCAGCAGCTCCGAGCTCCAGGTAAGTCCTCCACACCTCTGTCCCTGTGTCCCCTGGGGTCCCCTGTCCTGAGTGGTTCTCAGCCTGTGCAGAAACACACCACACTCACTGTGTGTTTGTGTTATTTGTGTGTTTGTGTTACACAGAAGTGTATTAGTGATACTTGGACACTGGGAGCCTCGGTTTCACACTGGGGCCCTGGTACGTCTCCACAGGTTGGGAACCACTGTCCTAAGGTGTGATTATTTAACAGGTTTGAATTCAGGATATTAAGATTAAGACGTTTTGACAAGTTTAGATTTCTGCATGTTAGGACTTGACACGCGTTAGGGCCCGACGTACGTTAGGGCCCGACGTACGTTAGGGCCCGACGTACGTTAGGGCCCGACGTACGTTAGGGCCCGACGTGTGTTAGGGCCCGACGTACGTTAGGGCCCGACGTACGTTAGGGCCCGACGTGTGTTAGGGCCCGACGTACGTTAGGGCCCGACGTGTGTTAGGGCCCGACGTACGTTAGGGCCCGACGTGTGTTAGGGCCCGACGTACGTTAGGGCCCGACGTGTGTTAGGGCCCGACGTGTGTTAGGGCCCGACGTACGTTAGGGCCCGACGTGTGTTAGGGCCCGACGTGTGTTAGGGCCCGACGTGTGTTAGGGCCCGACGTACGTTAGGGCCCGACGTGTGTTAGGGCCCGACGTACGTTAGGGCCCGACGTGTGTTAGGGCCCGACGTACGTTAGGGCCCGACGTGTGTTAGGGCCCGACGTACGTTAGGGCCCGACGTGTGTTAGGGCCCGACGTACGTTAGGGCCCGACGTGTGTTAGGGCCCGACGTACGTTAGGGCCCGACGTACGTTAGGGCCCGACGTACGTTAGGGCCCGACGTGTGTTAGGGCCCGACGTGTGTTAGGGCCTGACGTGTGTTAGGGCCCGACGTGTGTTAGGGCCCTAACGTACGTCGGGCCTGACGTGTGTTAGGGTCCGACGTGCGTTAGGGCCCGACGTGTGTTAGGGCCCGACGTGTGTTAGGGCCTGACGTGCGTTAGGGCCCGACGTGCGTTAGGGCCCGATGTGCGTTAGGGCCCGACGTGCGTTAGGGCCCGACGTGTGTTAGGGCCCGATGTATGTTAGGGCCCGACGCGCGTTAGGGCCCGACGTGCGTTAGGGCCCGATGTGTGTTAGGGCCCGACGCGCGTTAGGGCCCGACGTGTGTTAGGGCCCGATGTATGTTAGGGCCCGACGCGCGTTAGGGCCCGACGTGCGTTAGGGCCCGATGTGTGTTAGGGCCCGACGCGCGTTAGGGCCCGACGTGCGTTAGGGCCCGATGTGTGTTAGGGCCCGACGCGCGTTAGGGCCCGACGTGCGTTAGGGCCCGACGTGCGTTAGGGCCCGACGTGTGTTAGGGCCCGATGTGTGTTAGGGCGTACATTAGGGGCTGACGGATAAACTTGCTGTAACATGCCAAAACATGTGTTAGAACTTCCACATTTGAATGGTTCATTCTACAACAGCAACAAACACAAATACACACAAATACACACAAATACACACAAATACACACAGCATAAACACTTACAGTTGTCTGTATTTATATATATGATCTGTGAGCTGTCAGGCCCTGGTGCTGCAGAACACTGTGTGTGTGTGTTTGTGTGTTTGTGTTTGTGATCCTTTCCTTGTGTAACCTGCATGTGCTCTCTCGCCCCCTCTGCTGGTGCGTTCAGGACACTGCAGTGGGACACAGACCCCTCAGTCCTCCAGCTCCACGCCGACTCCGAGCTCGGGTACTCCTCCTTTTTACTCCCTCCTCCCTCCCCCTCTCCTCTCCCTCTTTCCATTACCTCCTCCTCTTTTCCTTTCTCCTCCTGTCATTTTCTCCTCTCCTTCTTTTTCCTCCTCTTCCTCCTCCTTTTTTGTTTTGTCCTCCTCTTTCTCTTTCCACTCTCCCACTCCATCACATGTGCTTCTTTAAAAAAATATTTTTACAGAATATGTGTACAGATACAGGCACTACTACTACTACTACTACTGCTACTACTACTACTACTACTACTACTACTACTACTGCTACTTTTACTACTACTCCACATTCCGGAGTCCTGATAAGTGTTCAGTGTGTGTTTAAACAGCAGGGGTCAGTCCTGAGTCCTCATAAAGCCTAAACGTTGTGTGTTTGTGCGTCAGGCGAAAGCTGCAGAGACTTGGTCCCTCCAGAGTCACTCAGGTCGAGTTCCAGCCCAAAGAGCGAGTGTCCTACAGCAAAGAGACGCAGACACCCACCAGCACCCAGTCCCATGAAGGTACTGCCCGCCAGCACCCGCCAGCACCCACCCTCACCCGCCAGCACCCATCAACACCCACCAACACCCGCCAGCACCCATCAACACCCACCAACACCCGCCAGCACCCATCAACAACTTTTAGTCGTGTTGAGGATTTAAACATTTTTAAAAAGTTTATGTTGTGAAAATAGAAAAGAATCCTACAAAATCCGACCTTTGTGAAAGCCGGATGCCCTGTCAGAACACAGGCAGTTTGAATTCCCATAATGCATTGTGTTTTATGGGAGATTTCCTTCTGGGCTGGAGCTCCCGGGAGCTGCAGTACCTGGAGCGGGGACAGAGGGGGAACACCTTGTCCATTTTTAATCTAGATCCATGGTTCACACCTGAGGTTCTTGGAGCTGCTGGAGACCAGGACCAGAGTCTGAGGTTTTGGGGCAAAGATGATTTGAGTTTGGATTTGAATTTGGATTTGAGTTTGGATTTAGTGCACTCAGACTCTGTGGTGAATGTTCAGCAAACGGGGCGTGTGAACACTGGGCCCTGCTCAGTTCTACATTTGAATACTTGTGCTTCTTGTGTGTTGCTTGTGTTGCTTGTGCTGCTTGTGTGTTGCTTGTGTTGCTTGTGCTGCTTGTGCTGCTTGTGTGTTGCTTGTGTTGCTTGTGTGTTGCTTGTGTGTTGCTTGTGCTGCTTGTGTGCTGCTTGTGCTGCTTGTGCTGCTTGTGTGTTGCTTGTGTGTTGCTTGTGTTGCTTGTGTGTTGCTTGTGCTGCTTGTGTGTTGCTTGTGCTGCTTGTGTGTTGCTTGTGTGTTGCTTGTGCTGCTTGTGTGTTGCTTGTGCTGCTTGTGTGTTGCTTGTGCTGCTTGTGTGTTGCTTGTGTTGCTTGTGTGTTGCTTGTGCTGCTTGTGTGTTGCTTGTGTTGCTTGTGTGTTGCTTGTGCTGCTTGTGTGTTGCTTGTGTTGCTTGTGTGTTGCTTGTGTTGCTTGTGTGCTGCTTGTGTGTTGAGTGTTAAATATCCAGTATTAGCTTCTAGAGGACACATGTGCCTGTGCGTCACCCGCCCCTCGCCCCCTCTGTGCAGCTGGCAGCCATGTGACCACAGGGGGCGGGGCTTCCTCTTCCTGTCAGTGTAATAGCCGGTCTGGAGAGGACCCCCTCCCCCCCCACACACATGTATGTATATGTGTGTGTGTGTGTGTGTGTGTGCGTACAGACCGCCTCTCTCCCCCCGTGTCCTGTCAGAGCCCAGAATAGAGTTGTGTTCTTCACACGCAGGATGTGAATTGTGATGCAAATATGTAAATGATGTTTTCAAAGGATGGAACATGCAGCCTGCACTTTTACTGTTATAAAAATGTATTACGTAAAAAGTGAGACAAACCTGCAGACTCACTCCGGCTTTTAATGAATGACAACGTTTGGATCAGTGGATCTTCATCAGGTCATGGTTCTCTGTGTGCCACTCCATTATAAACCTTCTGACCACTGATTGGTTGGCCACTCCAAAAGTGATCCACAGGATGTCCACACAACACAATAGCAAAAGGAGAAATTCAATTTGTCAACTGGACAAAGTTTATTTGGTCGAATACGTTTCGCAGCTCATCCAAGGATCACACTGATGTTGGACGAGAAGGTCTGGCTCTCAGTCTCAGTTCTAATTCATCCCAAAGGTGTTCTGTCGGGTTGAGGTCAGGACTCTGTGCAGGACAGTCAAGTTCATCCACACCAAACTCTCTCATCCAGGTCTTTATGGATGTTGCTTTGTGCACTGGTGCACAGTCATGTTGAAGAGGAAGGGGCCATCTCCAAACTGTTCCACAAAGTTTGGAACATGGAATTGTCCAAAATCTCTTGGTGCTGAAACATTCAGAGTTCCTTTCACTGGAACTAAAGGGCCAACCCCACACCATAATTCCCCCTCTACCAAACTTTACTCGACACAGTTCAGTCAGACAAGTACCGTTCCCCCGGCAACCGCCAAACCCAGACTTGTCCATCAGATTGTCAGATGGAGAACTGCGATTCGTCACTCCAGAAAACGTTTCTCCACTGCTCTAGAGTCCAGTGGCGGCGCTTTACACCACTGCATCCGACACTTTGCATTGCACTTGGTGATGTTTGTCTTGGATGCAGCTGCTCGGCCATGGAAACCCATTCCATGAAGCTCTACACACTGTTCTTGAGCTAATCTGAAGGCCACATGAAGTTTGGAGAGATTGACTCTGCAGAAAGTTGGTGACCTCTGTGCACTATGAACCTCAACATCCGCTGACCCGCCCCGTCAGTTTACGTGGCCTAACACTTCGTGGCTGAGTTGCTGTCGTTCCCAGTCACTTCCACTTTGTTATAATCCCACTGACAGTCGACTGTGGAATATTTAGGAGTGAGGAAATTTCCCGACTGGACTTGTTGCACAGGTTCATCCTGTCACAGCACCACGCTGGAATTCACTGAGCTCCTGAGAGCGACTCGTTCTTTACAAATGTTTGTAGAAACAGTCTGCAGGTCCAGGGGTTTGATTTTATTCACCTGTGGCCCTGGAAGTGACTGGAACACCTGAGTTTGATTATTTGGATGGGAGAGTGAAAACTTTCGGTAATATAATATAACACAATATACACTGTACATCATATAACATAAGCCAAGTTCATCAATCAGATGTTTTCATCGGGGAAGTAAATTAGAAATAAATATAAGATTATAAAAAGTGTTTAATTTCATATTCTTGATTCGGGCCACTAGGGGCCAGCGTTTTTAAGAAATAAATATAAAAACTTTCTCACCTGCAGATAGAGACACATCCAGGTGTGTCTCATTTTCAGTAAATGGACAGACCATGTCTCATGTGAAGCTGTCTCCGTGGAGTCTTATTCTGCATAAAAAAAATAAAGAAAACCCCTGTACTTCAGATCTGTACAAACATGTTCTGAAATGTGATTCCTGTTTGAGTTTGTCAGTTCAGGCTTTTTGTCGATTCTTCTGGACGTGTTGAAAAAAGTGAACTTTGAACAGAATTTTTAAAATTAAAATATAAACTGCTAAACTTATCGCAGCTCTTACTGAGGCTATAACTGCAGTGTTGACTTTTAATGAAATTTTAGCACTGGCCACATGAGGTCAGTAAAGGACCACTGTGTTGGATCGGCTGTTCGTTCCAAGGGACGGACTTAGAAAACACATGGGATAATTACTGCCATACTCAATGGTTTATTATGTGTCGAGGATTGAAAATCAGATACTAAAATAATGAATTTAAAGGTCCTATATTACACAAAATTGACCCTTGTGAGCTTTAAGTCATGTTCTAATGTTGTTTCCTCCTCAAAAACAGACCTTGTTATTAGTCTCCACAGCTCCAAACGCTCTGTTCCACCTTGTGATGTCATCAAGTGGTAGTTTTCAAGTGAACAGCTCCTTTTACCTTTAGTTCAGTCGAGATCGACAATTCCAGGACTGAAATGATCCAAATGATTCTAGTGAAGGTGTGTGGAGTTTAAAAACACAGTGGAGCACTTCCTGTATCACCACATGATGACATCACAAGGTGGAACAGAGTGTTTTCAGTTTGAGAGAAGAACTCGTGTTAAATCTGCAGGTTTGTGTGTTAAACATGTGAATGAAACAAAACGCAACTCCAGGTGTGTTTGACGAGGAAACGACATTAGGACAGATCATAGTGTAAAATTGGCCCTTTAATAGTTGTTTTGGGTGAATATTGCATTTTTAAAACAATAAAAAGTAACACGTGATGTAAATATGTGATGTGTTATATGTGTTAGTGTAATACTCCCTTCTTAAAACACTTTCCCATGACTAAAGTTTGAATCCTCCATTGTAGCGGGTCATATGGAACCAATAGGGAACCAAACTACAGTTCTGTTTATGGCTCATATTAATATAACCAATCAGTCTGGCGTTGACCTCTTGACCTTTCGCCCCCTCCTCAGCCTGCCCCCTGTCCCTTGCTTGTGTGCGTGCCTTTATTGGGTTGTGGGTTCGATTCTCCCCCTCTGTCCCATGCGTTGTGTGTGTGACTCTCATTTACTGGTTTAATCTCAGCGCGTCCTCCGTCCCGTCTGAGCGGTGAAGTCCAGTGTCCTTTGTGAGGTGGACAGCAGTGGGATTGTGTCTCCAGGCTCTGGGGTTTTACTGGCTGTGAATGGACCGTAGTGGACAGAGCTGTGTGCCGTATTGTGTCGGATAACTCAGTATATAATAAAAACAATAGGTTCACAGAGCTGCCTGTAATTCACTTTGGTTTATTCAACCGGGAGGAACTTAAAGGCCCAAATCACAGAACTGACCCTCCTGAGCTTTAAGCAGCGGTGGGACCAAGTCGTTGTGTCGCAAGTCTTAAGTAAGTCTCAAGTCGACACGACACGTTTAAAGTTCAAACAGGAGTAAAAACATTCCGGTTAAATCAGCGACGCGTTTAAAGTTCAAACAGGAGTAAAAACTGGGATCAGGATTTAGGCAAAGTGACTGTGGACACGATCAGGATCAGTCTCCAGGACGGGAACACAAGTCCGCGCAATCTCCCCGTGAGACATGTAAACCAACCGTGGGTGTGAGTGTGTGTGTCACATGTGGAAGCGCTTTAGGATCAGGGCCGGTGTAAAACTCCGACTCACACGATCACACACACACACACACGAGGAGGAGGAGAGGAGGAAGAGAGGGGGAACGCTGAAGAAGAAGAGGGAGAGACATTGACACTGACAGGGCCACCGGCTCCTCTAATGGGGGAGTCTGTGTTTCCCGTCAGTTCCACAGCTACACAAACACGGAGCTCTGTGTGGAGTTTAAGGTTTGGCACAGAGAACGACCTGACTCTTGTGTGTTTTGTAATGTAGTTGTGTTGTTGTAGTGAGCACAGGTTTGTCCTCTGCTCTGGTCCTTTTAAATGTTCATGTTACGTATGTGTCGGGCGAAAACGTACCTGATTTTACGTAGTGACCGTTTAGATCAGAGAGAGACATTTTAGGTTTAAACACACTGGATTTCAGGTTTGAACCAGCAACCCAAAAGAGAGAATCATGTGACGCTCATTCTGCGTTCTGATTGGAGAATCGTCTGGAACAAAAACACCATAAACAGCTTGTCCATCGTGTCCAGTGTTTTTGTGATTGAGACTAAAGCAGCATTACAAGAGCTGTGTAATGCTGTTTACTTCGGTGGCTAATGCTGCCGCTAACGCCCAGAGCAGGTTAAACAGACTGTGGAGGCTCAGTTAAAACACGCTGATAATGACAGAAAAGATGTGTGTGTTTCCTCTTTGATGCCTTCATTTAGCCTTTAGTGTGGACGCACAACTTAGAAAAACTGCACAACGGAGAGGGCAGCCGGACCACAGCGACAACAGCGACAACAACGACAACAACGACAATAACGACAACAGTGACAACAACGACAACAGGGACAACAGCGACAACAACGACAATAACGACAACAGTGACAACAACGACAACAGGGACAACAACGACAACAGCGACAACAACGACAATAACGACAACAACGACAATAACGACAACAGCGACAACAACGACAACAGCGACAACAACGACAACAACGACAACAGCGACAACAACGACAACAGCGACAACAGCGACAACAGCGCTAACTCAGACTTTGTTTACTCTGCAGAATTATCCTTGTGCTCCGAGGACGAGCGTCTTACAGGCTTCACTGTTGGTTTCATCCGCACTGTGGTAGAAAATAACGAATTATAAAAGTATAAATGCTTAAATCAGCACGACTTATGGTCCAGATCATTATATATTCAACTCAGTTCTCAGAATCTAATTTATTCTGTAGATTTTCTTTAGTGGATTTATTTATTGCTCTTGTGCTGTAACAAAATCAAATAGCCTTAGTCTACTTCTTCACAGTGTGCTGTATCGGACTGGTATCGGTATCGACGAGTACACTAAGGCCAAGTATCAGTATTGGATCGGATCCCCAAAAATGGTATTGGAACAAGACTATTTGATATGAACATTCCTTATATCTGCGGACACAGATTGGTCATGTTTATGAATTTACAGTCTTTAAACAAAACTCCTATAACTTTTATTTAGTTGAAAATTACAAATATTGTCTAAAAAAAGCATTTTAAAATCAGTACGAAGCCTTTGGCCTGTAATGAAATCCAGTTTGAAATGTCAGTATAATGATCCGTGACAACAGCAGCAGAGACGTGCCGTTTACGTCTTACTTTCCCATATTTCCCGGCAATCCTGCAACTGTGCAACCTGACACAGACCTCTTCAGATCTCCTCTAACTCCCTGAGCATGTGAGGTCCTCAGCAGAACCTCCTCACCTCCTCCTTCACCTCCTCCGCTCTCCAGGATCCAGGGCCGTCATCAGAGTAATGCGTCCCAGCTGAGGAGCTCTGGAGATGGGCAGCTTCGGTTTCACGGCCCCTTTGTTCCAGGAGCAGCGTCGACTCGGAGCATGACCCCAGCACTTGTTGCGTGTTCTGGGGGTGCGTGGAGGCGTGTGGAGCGTTTGGGGTGCTCCTTGGTGGTCCTCCGTGTCTCTGGTGTTTTCATTGTAAAAGTGCGTTCAGTTCATCGCCTGCAGAGCGACGTGAAGTCGCAGAGTCCATGGAATATTAAAACAGCGTAGACGCTTTCAGCAGGTGGTTTCCCAGTGCGCTCGGGTCATGTGCGAGTGTTGAGCCGAGCGATGTGAAGTGCTAATGCCTCCATGAACTGAAGCCAGGCAATTCTGACTATACAAAAGCTGAAGCTGAAGCACAGACTGCATAAAGTAGTGGACTGAGGGAAAGGGAAGTCAAAAAATGAAGCTCACGAGGCTAAAAGTTACAGGAGCGTATATGGAGTTCCATAATATTCCAGGAATACAAATTTATTTACGGACAAAACAGCAAAATATACAAATACAAACGTTTTAAGTCCAAAACTGCGAGGCTCACAGCAGCAGTTAGAGACAGAGGGGTGACTTTTTTCAATACTGAGTGAAATGGAGCCAGAGTTGATGGAGCCAGAAACGCGCTCGTTCTCATTTCAGTTTGTAACGCGGGGGTTAGCAGGTTAGCTCTGTCCATTTAAATACACAGTCTATGGGCCAAACAGAGGAGTATTATTTCTTCTTCACGTGGACTTGTGTTTTGTTCAAGTATCGTACAGACTCACCTCACTCTTACTCTAACACTTTAAATCTGTTTTACCTTTTCTCTTGTCTAGGAGAACGTTTCTGTTTACCTCATACCCCCAAAACGTGGAGTGTAAATCAGAACTTTGAGTCAGACTGATGTGCGCTGTTTGTATCCAAATATAACACATATTTGTGTGTTGCTGTATGAAGTTGTGTAGTCCACGTTGCTTCACTCTTCTGTGGATAAAGTGTTTCCATGTGAGTTCAGGTCCACGCCGTTACTGCTGTGACAGTGTGGACTATGTGCACTGAGTCTCTGTGGTCCTCGGTGATTGTGTCCTGGTACAGTAACTCTGAGAGAGGAGCTCCCTGCAGATGGTGAGTGGGTGAGTGGGCTGGTGGGAGAGATCGCTAGATTACTCAAACATGCAAATGAAACTACT
Source organism: Taenioides sp. WSHXM2023 (assembly GCA_029959045.1). Classification (NCBI taxonomy): domain Eukaryota; kingdom Metazoa; phylum Chordata; class Actinopteri; order Gobiiformes; family Gobiidae; genus Taenioides; species Taenioides sp. WSHXM2023. The sequence goes on along the minus strand of CM057097.1, from coordinate 30,707,936 downwards.
GCACATCACATGAGGTTTGTGAAGTTGTAGAGTATTGTTCAGTGTCGTGCGACTGCAGCTAACAGGTTTGAAAAGGGGAGAGATCGCTGGATTACTCAAACATGCAGGGATCTAAAACCTCCTCAGGCGGGTTTCTGATGATGGACCAACGTTAAAACATAGTCGAAAGCTCAAAAAATAATTCTGCATAAAACTCCATAGTATTTATTTAAACTTTCTTTACCAATCACAGCTTCATGCCTCATAGTGACCTGTGCTGTGCTGATGCTGTCCACCAGGGGGCACTGTTGGCACGCAGACCAGTTCCCCACATGTTTGTCAGAAGGATCAGCGTCTGTGGTGACACTGAGCTGAGTACTGAATGTGCTGCTGCTGCTGCTGCTGCTGCTGCTGCTGCTGCTGCTGCTGCTGCTGCTGCACGAGGCCCACGGCTCTGAATCTGTTTTGGTTTTTATTGTTTCACAGTTTAAATCAAAATCACTTTATTCGTCCCCAAGTGGCACTTTAAGCACATTCAGCAGTAAAATACAATAATAATATGAAGCTCAAATAAAAGTCTCAGTGCAGCTCAACAGGTCGAGTCAGATCGGTGTCAGTGTGAGGAGAGTAACAGCCCTCAGGATGAAAGTGTCTCTCCTCTGTGTCCTGCAGCCTCACAGGAGCCTCCAGGGGGCGCCAAGTGAACTCACAACAGAAGTCCTCTCCTAAGCCTCTCTCTTCGCTTTGTTGTTGTGGTCAAAATCCCAGAATGTTGAGTTTGGAGGTTTGTCTCGCTCTGTGGTCTCGTTCCAGTCACACAGGAAGTAGAAGAGACTCACTGCTCAGGCGACAGTTCAGAGCTCAGATTCAACCCCAAACCTTCAGGTTAATGGGCGTTTGCTCTACCACTGAGCCATAACACAGCCACGTCCAGGTGTGTTTCAGACGACACCATAACGTTGTGCAGGTCGCTCAGATTGAACCCAGACGGAGCGGCTCAAATTAATCGTGTTAAAGAGCAGATTTGTGTCGTAATACAGCGACTTCTAAAACAAATGATCAGCTTCAACATTTGTGTTTTTACCTTTTGGGGATTTCATGACAAAGTACAGTGTAATCCGAAGGGAAAGCTGAGAGTGTGACGTCACCACATTCTAGAATCCGAAAACCACCAGTAAAGTTTGGACTCGGACTCGGGTTCGGTTGGATTTGGATTCTCCTGAGCCTAACCCTAACCCTGTAAATGTGAGTCCGAATCAGCCTCTTATTAAAGTCAATGAAACACGGTGGAGCACAGTGTGTGTGTGTGTGTGTGTGTGTGTGTGTGTGTGTGTGTCTGTCTGTCTGTCTGCGTGTGTGTGTGTGTGTGTCTGTCTGTCTGTGTCTGTGTGTCTGTGTGTGCGTGTGCGTGTGTGCGTGTGTGCATCCGTGTGTGCGTGTGGAAAGTCTGAAGTCATTGTTTTAATCAGTCTGTGGCCGGGTTCACCGCACTCTCAGCTACAGGACTGTGGCACCGCGCCGTAAAGTGGGTCTGGAGCTGAGCCAGACTGTGCCACCGGGAACAGAGGAGAGGAGAGAGAAGAGAGGGAGGAGAGAGGAAGAGAGGGAGAGGAGAGAGAAGAGAGGGAGGAGAGAGGAAGAGAGGGAGAGGAGAGAGAAGAGAGGGAGGAGAGAGGAAGAGAGGGAGAGGAGAGAGAAGAGAGGGAGGAGAGAGGAAGAGAGGGAGAGGAGAGAGGAAGAGAGGGAGAGGAGAGAGGGGTGAGGAAGGAGAGGAGAGAGTGGAGAGAGAGAGAGAGAGCAGATGAGGAAGGAGAGGAGAGAGGGAGGAGAGGAGAGAGGAAGAGAGAGAGAGAATGAAAGAGAAGAGAGAGTGAGGCAGACAGACAGAGGAGAGAGAGGAAATGGAAGGCCTGGAAAAACCTGTAAATAAATCCAACACTTTTACAAATCGTTGCCATTCAGTGAAGTCCAGCCTTAAGCACTTCACTGTCTGAACTACAGAGACTCACCGTTATAACGCAGCAGAAAACTCCACAAAAAGTCAGTTGTGCGTAATATTGTTCACACTGTGTAACTGGCCTCTCACCTCCTCACAGTTCCTCCTCACAGATCCTCCTCCTCACAGTTCCTCCACACAGTTCCTCCTCACAGATCCTCCTCCTCTCAGTTCCTCCTCCACACAGTTCCTCCTCACAGATCCTCCTCCTCCTCACAGATCCTCCTCACAGATCCTCCTCCTCACAGTTCCTCCACACAGTTCCTCCTCACAGATCCTCCTCCTCTCAGTTCCTCCTCCACACAGTTCCTCCTCACAGTTCCTCCTCACAGATCCTCCTCCTCACAGTTCCTCCTCTCAGTTCCTCCTCCTCACAGATCCTCCTCACAGATCTGTTACACCCAGACGTGTGGAAGTGAGCTGGAGATGAGCCGCTGTGTAAAGTTCATGCTGTGTGTGGATGGTTCCTAAATCATGCTCTGTGGAACATTTCTGTGGAGGTTTGTCACCTGCTTGTCTCCATGGAGATGGTGTTGCTTTGTCTGGAATATCTGACAGTGTAACTTATCCATCAAATCAAACTCAGCTTTTACTGAGAAGACTAACGAGGATTTATTCTGAATTACAAAAACATTGGACATGCTGTTCCATTTATTTATCTTCAAATCTGGTGTTTCGGTTCAACACATTTCAAACATTTAAATCAGAAAGAATTAGACTCCTGTGTGTTTAAACCTAAAATGCGTCTCTGATCTGAAGGTCTCGACCTAAACCCCAACACCTGCACCGATCCTGACAGGGTCTGACAGGGGATGACACCTGCACCGATCCTGACAGGGTCTGACAGGGTCTGACAGAGGATGACACCTGCACCGATCCTGACAGGGGCTGACAGGATCTGTTCACCTGGAGGACGTTTGTGTCCGTCTGGAGCTGGAACGATCACTGGAGCTACGACAAAATCCCTCCGGCCGGAAAGAATGTTTCCCATAGAGCGAAATATAATCACAAACTGATGTTCGACTGACAGGGTCTGACAGGGACTGACAGGGACTGACAGGGGCTGACAGGGTCTGACAGGGACTGACAGGGTCTGACAGGGACTGACAGGGGATGACAGGGGATGACAGGGACTGACAGGGGCTGACAGGGACTTACAGGGGATGATAGGGACTGACAGGGGATGACAGGGACTGACAGGGGATGACAGGGGCTGACAGGGCACCTACAGTTTTCAAAAAGTTGGATTTTGTGGTGATTTTTACCTATTTTTAGATCTTAAACTTTTTCTCAGTGCAAAGTCCTTCAGTTTTCTTTAAAACAACTTTTTAATCTTTAGCTCCAGCTCCGCTCTAGCTTCTCGCGCTCTGATTGGTCAAAGCGATCACGAGATAGTTCCATGTGCCTCACGTGCATTCACACGTGCCAGCGTGAGAAAAGACTCTACTGCACATGCTCAGTGGATGTACACCGCCGGGCTCGGCTCATCTGGAGACACGCGGCCATGTTTAGACCCCGGGACTCGATCAGTGCTAGTGCAGCCTTTGCAGCTCAGGGGTTAGGGTTAGTTGGATCTGTGTCTGTCAGGTTCAGATGTGACTGCAGAACCTTATCAGTCTACACACAGTTCCTTAAGATAAACAGGACCAAATTACATTATTTTAATGGATTTAAATAAATTTGTATTATTTTACAAACATTTATTTTACATTCAGCTGTTCTGTGGCAGTAATAAACCCCAGTGACCTGAGGATGACCCCTGACCCGTTGTCACGGCGCCCACATAACACATGTTTAATCTGAGCTTCACCTAATCCACCTTCATCCTCATCATTTACCTCGGTGACAGGGCAGAGGTGTGACGCCCTCAGGTCCACGGCTCTGTGCTCTGCTTCAGTATCGTGACACTTTGTCATTAGTACAAACTCTTCCTCCTCCTCCTCCTCTTCCTCTCCTCCGTCCCTGTGTTGTGGTCGCCCTTCCCTAACCCCCCTGTCTGATGTGTGGGGTATTCCCAGTGCATTTGACCCGGGTCCTGCCCCCGTGTTCTCCCATCTCGCCTCCTCTCTTTGGTTTGGACACAATGGTCTGGGTTCTCGGGCTTTGTGAGTTCGCGTTTTAGCGTGTTGAGTTAGCGTGTTAGCGTGTTAGCGTGTTAGCTCAGTGTCCTGACAGGAGCCGCCTGGAGCACAGGTACAAAGCACTCCCCTTTAATAAATGAGACAGCAGCCCACAGACACACACACACACACACGCACGCACGCACGCACACACACACACACACACACACACACACACACACACACACACACACACACACACACACACACACACACACACGTCTCTTTCTCACAGTAAAGGTGCGATCATGTGGCTGTATCCAGTCTCCAGATCCAGTTTGTCATATTTCAGAAAAGACTTATTGTGTCTCTTAAATTCTCTGGTGCTGCATTAGGGCGGATTAATATCATAAAAACATCAATCACAAGGAAATAAACAGCAGCAGCAAAAGGTCCTCCACTTTACAGGAGTGGACTGTTTCTGGAAAGTCAAAAGACTTTTAGGGTCCACAGTGGACGGCTGAGGGCACTACCTTCCAAAGGGGTGTGGCACAGTTAGGACGTGAGACCGGCTCAGGGGGGCGGGGTTAGACCCGCCTCCACGCAGACATGGAGGAGCAGCGGCAACACGTAAATAGTGCGAACTTTGTAACTGTGATTTAACAACGGTGCAGATGCACTTACCGTAAAAAAGAAGAGAAGAACAAACAGCGTGAAACTCAAATCCACCTGAAAACACATCACGTCTCCAGTGCAAAACACAAACATCACGTCTCCAGTGCAAAACACAAACATCACGTCTCAGCGCGGGGCTTTTACAGTGTCTCAAAGTCAAAGTGTTGTGCGTAAAAATAACTCCACATCAGTCACAGTCGGCTGTGTCCACGTAAAGATGAAGCCACATGGATCAGTGTTGATGCTCCTTTAGTTTAGCTCCGTTGTGTGTTTTGTTAGACTTGTGTAATGCCCAAAGCGCCTGGGCCCGTTGTCATGGAAACGCTCCCGGGTGGAGGCGGCTCCACGCGAACGTTGTCAGTGGAAACGAGGCTAAATGGACAAAACGGCGTATTTTATTTGTGATTTTCAGTATTAAGTCTTACATGAGAGCTGGGTTGGTCTTGTTTGGTCTTTTTTGTGACAAGTAAATGAAGTTTAGATTTTGTTTTTTGAATGAGTTTAATAATAGTACATCTAACAACAGTTCTAGGTAATATTGAGTATTCTGAGCTCTATATTAAGCACAACATCCTAAAACCGCAGACTGTATAACGGACATGGCTAACCCACAAGCCACTGCGTTCCAAACAGGAAGTGAGCATGGGCGCACTTCCGGCTCCACTGATTCTGTCTCCAATTGTCCCCCCTCTCTCTGCAACTGCTGCTGTGAACCTCGTAATTTTGGTCTTAAAATGTTCGTATTAACCCATGAGTTCCTATTCCTAATATGGAACTGGCTCCAAATTAGCTCCTATAACTGCTAGCCTCATGAGCTAAGTGAAGCTGGTATTCTAATGTTTAGTAATGTTGAAGTTGTCATTACTTTCACAGGACAAAAATAAAAGTGCATTTGATTATTTGAGCATAGCGTGTCTCCTTTAAAATAAGCCTCAGAGAAGAAGAGCTCACCACACGACTGAGGCACTGCCTACAGAGAGATAATGCATCTTATTTGAGCTAATGACAGTCACAGCAGTGCCCCAGGCTTCATTAACAATATGCCTCACAAACTCACTCACACAGAGCTGAGAAACTAACTGGAAATTTGAGTAAACTCTCAAAGTAAATAACAGAACAGAGGGTTGAATGGCGAGAGATCAGGCGCCCCACGAAACGGGACTTTGAATTCTGTTTGGTTCATTTAAAAGACGCAGTTCCTGATTTTTACTTAAAAACAGTTTGCAGTGGTCCAGTTCTTCTCACTTACCTTATGCATTCCAAATATGTTAACTATTCACCGCGATGAGTTTATAAGGGCTTTTCACAACCCGCACGGTAACGCTAACAACAACTAGCATGCTAACGTGCACTGATTTATGGTTTATTTTGAACCTCAAGAGCTGCTTGTAAAACAGATCTGTACTGGGGCAGGACACATTTTGCTCAGTGTGTATGTGTGTGTGGCTGATCTGGCAGTGTGCGGCTGATCTGGCAGTGTGCGGCTGATCTGGCAGTGTAGGGCTGATCTTTACCTGAGTGTCCAAGATGAAGGTGCGATCCTGGCGCTCCGGCCTGTGTGTGTGGTTCTCCTGTTCTGATGGAGAATGTGTCCAAACGTTTGGACACAAGACGGTCCTCTGTACTGCTGTAGACGACACTGACAGACCTGTCCCCGTCCTGAAGACACAGGGACGTGACCCTCTCGTTCACCAGAGTAAACTCCAACACTATAAGTTTGTTTCCAGAGCGCAGGCTGAGTGTGAAGGTCAGACTGAGCTCGGGCTCCTCCCCCCGGTGAGGTGACATGTCCCAGACCCAGTTTCTGTGTCCGGATCCAGGTCTGTCTGCACCGTCCCCTTATGGCTCCTCCTGGTGGTGGTGGGTCCATGGGAGGACGGGCACTCCAGTCCGGGCGACATAACTGGCCTTGTTCTTGCTTAAATTAAGGTACAAATTATTATTAAATCATATAATTATTGTTTTTGGCTCAACATAAATTAGTGCCACGGTAAAAGGCGACATAACGAGTTCAATCATTATTATTTTTGAAGAAACATAAATAATCGAAGCTGAAGTCCGCAGGTTACAGGAGTTCACGTGTGAGGGCTGATGGTGTAGATTTTTAGTGTTGACGTGACAGAAGCTGATGCATGGTTCTTGGCAGCAGCAGTGTGCTCAGATGGGAATTGAACCATCGCCATCCCCTGAGGTAACCCATCAGTGCCTTGCTCCGGAGTCCTGCAGCTCCGGGGTTGAGGGTTCGACCACTTCATTCCGTCAGTACCGCACTTTCTGATCAGTGCGTGGTCAGCCAAGGTCAAGAGCGCAAAGGCAGATTGGGAAGTTCTTGTTTTGGTCCCTTTTGGAGTGTGTGGGGGGGTAGTTTTTGCAGTGCGTTTTGCCTCTGGTGGGTCGCGGCAGTTTGGAGCTAACCGCTAACCGCTAACCACCGACTTGGACCAGAGCGAGCTGCCTGGGATTTGACTCAACTCCTCATTTACCGCTGTCACAAAGCACAGAGTGTACTTGTAGTAATGGAGGGAAGTCTTGGCATCTGGAGCGCTTCATATATTTAAAGTCTTGGCAGAAGTGCGAGAGGAGACAAAATTGTACTAAAGTTACTCTGTTTTTTCTAAATAGAATCATTGAAGTAGTAGAACAAAGTGGTGGTCCAGAAAGTAGTAAAAAAGTACATGGGGAAAGGACTACTCAAGAAAGAGCTGGTGACAGAACATAACGTCTGATTTATAATGGAAAGTTAGAAGGTTCAAACTAAAATAATGTACAAAAAATGTATTTACAGAATTATTAAAAATGAGACAAACTAAATCAGATCTGAAGGAGCCGCGAGGAACACAAATGTGAGAATCATTTCAGATTGTCACATGAAGCTTTTGTCTCTTTAGACTCACAGTGGGATGAGGAAGTACAGCTCTTAAAATACTGTAACACACTAAAATATAAACATGTGTCCTTACTGTGAGCGGGCTTGCATCTCCACAAACCTGACTCTTATTTGGACCTCCTGTTTGTTCCTTTGGCTTCCATTTTATGGCATAAATTGTGTCTAAGTAAGATTTTAACTTTCTATTTCCATAGAATCGTACACATGACATACTTCCAGTAAGTGACATACTGTACCTTTAAGTAAATTATTACTACTCTATTACTGTTACTCTGGTCATTGGACAAACGTGTTCGTGAACTTGACACTAGAGATAAACCGATAAACCGATAAATCAGGTCGATATTTGGACCTTTGTAGCTATGAGCTTTTGTTTATTTTGTTTTGGTCAATCTGCTGCTTAAAAAATACACACAAAAAAGATTTTTACTTCCACGTTACTTCCTGAACACTGACCCCATGTCGGAAAACCTGTGACGTCTGAAACGTGCAGTTCTGACCAATCAGAGCGAGAGCTGCTAGAGCAGAGTGAGGCTAACTCTTACAAAGATCACTTTTAGGCGCTTTGATGATAAAAAAAATAAAATAATAAAGTTTATATTGTAAAAATAAAGAAGAATCCTACGAAATCTGACCTTTATGAAAGCTGGATGCCCTGTCAGAACATGGGCAGTTTGATTTCACAAAAATGCATTGTGCTCTACGGTAGAATTCTCTCTGGGTGTGAGGGGGCGTGTCTTATCCAGTTCTTATTAGAGATCCATGGTTCCAAACAGGAAGTGCTCCAGGCGGCTCTTCCGGCTCTTCTGACTCTGGCTCCAGTGACTCACATTAGGATCTTGTGGCTCTTCTCTCTGGACCTGCTGCTGTGGCCTCGGCGTTTTGGTCTTAAATTTTCTTCTGAAGCCGCGACACAGAATCTGAATTTTTCATTTCACTATTTCGCTAAATCAAGATCTGAACATAAATAACGGACCAATCAGACGCCTTCATTCACCGAGGCCCCTCCCACTAGCGTTAGCAGCACGTTTGATTGACAGCTGGTGCGTTTCGTTGCTAAGTAAACCCCTTCCCGCTGTCCCGCCCCTTCCACCGTTTTGAGGTTTGAGTGACATTTACATTTATCCAATGACAGCGCGACTTTTCCAACTTCAACAAGTGGATCAAGAAATTTAATAAAACTCACTGGACCGACATTTAGTTTGTGATTTAACTGTGTCGGCTGATTGTTCGTCAAGGAGTGCATCTAACAACTTTTTTTCTGGTTGTTGTACTTTTGAATTTGTTCTATTTGTCCTAAAATATAGTGAAGTCTGTGAAGACGACCACAAACTCCACTGACCCTCTCCCAGATGCCCCGCCACAGCCCCTCACGGTGCTACAGAGATAATGGACAGTGACTATTGACACTTAGCAGATGTCTCCAACATTCCCTGGAGGCGTGGTGCTAACTGAAGGCACTGTTCTGTCTTAGGCTTTGATAGACTTCAAACTGAGCTTTATTTTAACACGATGTGAAGCTAAAGAACTGACTTATCTGAACTACAACAGGTGAGCTGATCTGAGCTGTTAAATAAGTCCCTCTCAAATATACAGTCACAAGCTAGCGAGCGTTAGCATTAGCCAACAGTTTTTCAGGTCGTCACTCTCACCTCCTGAACAGGACCATGAACGCTCGTGTTAACCACAAGCTCCTAAAAATGTGCTGTTTAAAACCCATTTTGTATTTTGTCTTGAGTTTTCAATCTCACATTAAAACTTTTCTGAATGCTAATGCGTGCACTGTGTCACCATGGTAACTGCTGAACATTCCTCCATAGACATACATGTAGAACCCCTCTTCCCCCAAACCGGGCCCCTCTCCAGTGCACCCAAACACGGCCGGGTGCGTGACAGAGCGGCCCCTCCACAGCTCTGAGCCTCTGTTGTGAGAGTGACCCCAGACCAGTTCACCTCTGACCCCGCCCAGTATGCCCCCTCCTCCACACAGGCCCATGTGGAGAGCACCGGGGCTGGGACAGACTGAGGCGCACTGCAGCCTGGAGAAAGTCTGTGAGACCCAATAGACACAGGCTCTATAAAATGCCTCAGAAATGTTCTTGGATCACAGAGTCATATGTTTATAGGAAATAATTTAAGAAAATATATAACTTACAGTTATGGAGGAAGTAGAATTTTTTGTTGCATTATCAAAGTAATAATATTCTAAAACAGTAGAATTTTTGTTCTTGGGAGTGCTACGGACTGTTCGTAGGATTTGTTCTTTCAGAACATTTTCAGTGAAGGAAAAAGTTTTGTGAATGCCAAAAATGAAGAAGAGAAAGAAATGAGGCTCATTGAGTTTAGGCTCAGACTCATTCATCAAATTTCATAAAGTAACTCGGAGTGGATTTGGTACGTGAGGTGTTTCTTAGTCCTTAAGACTTTCTGCCTTTTACTGTACCCGTCCATCCACAACAATAATATATTCTTCCTCTTCTTGTTCTTTTTTCTTAAAGAACTTATTATGTGACTTCTACATGTAGCACATGCCATATTTAGATCACCATGTTTCCTATAGGAGACATGATTTTTATTGTTTTGAAAATATTTGCAGAAAACAGCGTATTTACATGTTTTATATAGTATAGTACAATAGTAAAACCAGTACTGACCGGTACTTGAATTCTGGGGACAACCAAAGACAATGTGTCAGAGTTTTTATTTTATATTTTCGGCACATGGGAGAAAGATTATTATATCTGTCTGAGATCGGGGAGTCTGAAAATTAACCAGGCACAGGGGAGAAAGAGTCGAGTGTTCCTCCAGCCGTCTGCAGGTGTGAAAGGGTCCGAGGAGCAGGGAGGACATGCCCAAAGGTTAGCATCACACAGCCCCAGGGCGTCTGTGGCGGCAGGGGCGGGCAGGGGGCGAGGAAGGGGGCCGTAGCAGGTGCCCGCGCTGACAGTAGCCCTTCACAGCTAAGCGCTCTCTCCTCGTCTTCTCCAGTGGTCGTCAGTTCTCTGGAGGCTAATTGTGCCTGATTGGACGGAGAGCTCAGGGAATCCCCACTGACTCACACACAGCCGGATCACTGGGGCGGGGTCAGAGGTCACAGCGCTGCACACTTCCTGCTGTCTGCACACGCCATGAGCTAAACTCACATGTGTGGACCATGTGGAGAACAGGAGATGGCTGATCCCACTTGTGCGTCGTTGTGTATTGGGTCACACACGTTTGACTTTTCAGGGTCTTAAGGAGAGTTTCAGTTGGTTTTCCTTCTTTCATTTTTTGCTTTTTTCTTGGTTTACCTTTCCTCCCTCTGGTGTCGGTTAGTGAGAATCGTGGTGGTCTTTGATTGAACAGTGTGTCCATTATTACTGTTTGCACTTCGCACACACGATATCAAAATTGAGACAGAACCCAGGACCAAACCAAGTCTACAGTGGGATTACACTTACCTGACCAGTGCCTCCTACATTCAGTTTTAATGCAAATAAAGTGCGTTAAACAACAGTCCAAACTTGGGACGGTCCGACCACAACTGCTCATTTGTATCACGTGTCTCTCAAATACAGAAGACATTTCCGCTCCAAAACTGTAATTCAGACATTCAGAACAACATATATAACATCTTATACCTGAGATTAATAAGAGTTTGGTGCTTTGCTTGTTGATTCTGCAGAAATCCGTGCTGTTTCTCACTCCTCTGTGTTGTTTTTTACTTGTAAGACGCTCTGTTTGACCATAAAAACAGACGATGCGTTTCTCTGATTGGTTAGTCTGAACTGTCAGTCATGCCCATTGGAAATCAGGGGAAATCTTTGTACAGTTTTGTCTGTGTGTTTGGTTTTGGCTGGACAAGCGAGATTTAAAACAGCACCAAATCTCAGTGTGTTCGGAGCCCAGTCTCATGTTAAATGTGTTGTAATTTAATGGCCCTCAGAACGGTGCTCACGGCCCTAGTTTGGGCTCCAGCCCTGTGGTTAAGAATCACTGTTGTAGCTGACACGTAAATGTAATCCCTCATTTGTCCTGGAGGGGTCCAGGGTAGGAAACAGGTTTCTAAGACAATCATCTGGACACTGTTTTACAAACCAAGACGTTTTGATTTCCAGCCAGAAGTCATTTTCAGTTTTTATTTTTAAAACATTGCCCATATGTCGCCCACTGAACCATGACTTTGGAATACCATTGAAACCTTTTCTAGTACGTTCCAACATTACAACAGTGAGATACTGGTTTGTACTTTTAAAAGTTCCACCAGGCTACAGGACCCACACCATCCTCCACATGAAGCACCAGTGTGGGCCTTAAAGGAGACAGATTTAGCTTTCAGCAGGACTGTAGTTTGCTTGTTCAGTATTAAGACCGTGTTTGTTTACCTCTGTCTGGTCCATGGCTCGGAGACGGTGTCCGTGTGACTCTGGAAATCCCTCCACTTTCTCCAGCAGAACAGAGCGTTTAAAAGAGACGTGCTCCAGTGTCAGAGCAGACAGGTGTGAGGCATCTGGGAGCGATTACTGTGAAGTGAGTGTGAGTGTGTAGTGAGTGTGTCTGTGTCTGTGTGTGTGTCTGTGTGTGAGTGTGTGTGAGTCTGGGGGTCACAGCACATGGGGTACACTCTTGAACAGATCTCACCCAGGAGTCTCCCCCTCTCACCTGACGCTGTGCTGTTTGTTTTGCAGTGGAGGAGGAAGAGGAGGATGAGGAGATGGAGGTGAAGCCCGGCCTGATGGAGACGGAGCTGCAGGATGAAGATGAAGCCAAGGAGACCAAAGACGGTATGGCCTAATGAAGACACAACCCACCAATGTACATTTAGCAGATTTTTATTTCAGAAAACGTAGTTTGAACTAATAAAAAAAGGGAATTGAACCAGCGACCTACATGCAAACTCACAGGCCAACAGCAGCTGCATTACACAACAGAATGTTTGTGTTTTACTGAAACTGAATTCTCAGATCAGGAGAAACGAAGGTCTGTGTAAACATGAACTAATGAGACGGGTGTGGTTTGGCTTTAGGTTTGACCAGTGCATTTCTCTCAGGGCTGAGGACGGACAAAGCTCTCAGATCATGTCCAGGGTCCAGTCTGAGGTACGTCTGTGATCAGGGGCAGTACTTTGTGATCAGGGGCAGTACTTCGTGATCAGGGGCAGTACTTCGTGATCAGGGGCAGTACTTCGTGATCAGGGGCAGTACTTCGTGATCAGGGGCAGTACTTTGTGTTGTGAGAGGAGAATCCAGTTGTTCCAAAGGGAATCCACTGGTTCTTGTTCTGTTTCTCTGGAAAATAATCCTCAGAGCGATCAGGGATTTGCTCAGGTGCGCCATGGCAGCTTTTTTCACTGCATTTCTGTCCACAGAGCTGAGAACATATTGGGAAAGACACCGAGTCCATCTTTACTCACACAGTTTGTCCACAGTGTTACTTTTTTCTTAAAGGCAGTGGCTTCAGTCTGTCCAAAGATGTTGTGGCCTTTTCCTGCCTGGTCACATTTAAAGTTTTCAGATGCCCAAACACATGAGCACGGTGTGTCTGTGCCAGTACTTCAGCACATTTACACACAGAGGTTTTTGTACGTCTTTGTCATAAATGTAGTGAAACCACAGTAACAGTCTGACTCAGGGGATCAGTGAGAGCCGAGCGTGCGACCACGTCACCCGCCAATCAGACGTCGTTATGGGACTGTCAGGCCACTCGTCCTTCAAAATAAAAGCCCCATGACCCTCCCTGTGAGAAATGCTGTTTTAAAGATTAAATATACAGGCTGTGCATAAACCCAGCTGACCTTCATTTGACTGTTTTTTACTCTGTCACAGTCAGTTTCTGTACTTCAGGCTTGGTCTTCTCTTCTCTGTTTTCATTTGACCAGTGTTCATGTTTAACCCAGTGACTTACACAGTGGAACTTTGGATTGAAAACGTCTCATAAGTGACTTCTATCCTGAACAGAGATCCTCCTCTCTGACTCATGAGGCGGTGGTCAGTCTGACTGACCTCAGTATCAGATCAGGGGCAGGGCGAGGGGCAGGAGGGGTCAGGCTGTGGGGGTCTGTGGCATGTTCAGGTCAGGCCTCATTAAACCCTCTGCATCTCCACTTCAAAGTCATTCAGACAAGACTGAGTCCACACACGCACACACAGACACACAGACAGACACAGACAGACAGACACAGACAGACACACACACGCACACACGCACACACAGACACACACACACACACACACACACACACACACACACACACACACACACACACACACACGCACACACACACACGCACACACACACAGTGACAGTGTGGTATGGTCGTAGTGTGGTCAGGCTGCACAGCACATCTTCATGTCCAGACTCATTTTCGCAGAGTTCCCACTAAACTCAGAGAAAAACAGCAGAGTCTTGGTGAACTTCCATTTCCACACACACTTCCTCCAGCTCCTCCGGGGGGACCCCAAGGCGTTCCCAGGCCAGCCAAGAGACATAGTCCCTCCAGTGTGTCAGTGCGTCCCCGGGGCCTCCTCCCAGTGGGACATGTAAGGAGGCGTCTGGAACAGATGCCCTCCCCTCAGCTGCTCGTCTCCGCGTGGAGGAGCAGCGGCTCTACTCAGTCCTCCTTAAGACACTTCATAACTGTGGCCTTTGAGGAGATGTAGTAATAATAATAATAATAATAATAATAATAATAATAATAATAATGCATCAGTTTTATACAGCTCTTTTCTGGACACTCAAAGTTTCTTTCCAGATCGTCGTTCATTCATTCCACACTCGGTGGTGGTAAACTTCTATTGTAGCCACAGCTGCCCTGGGGCAGACTGAAGGAAGCGAGGCTGCCAATCTGCACCATCGGCCCCTCTGACCACCACCAACACTCACGCACACACCACTTTCATACTAGGCAATGTGGGTGAAGTGCCTTGCCTAAAGACACAACAGCAGTTTTTGCACTGGCGCCCCCCTGTGGCTCCTGATTTTCCCAGTGTCTCTCATCCAGGTCCTGCCCAGGCCTGGTCCTGCTGAACCTCTGAGATCTGACGGGATCAGGGTTTGACAAGTCGGTGTGGCCACAAACAAACATGTAACATGTTTAGGCGTCTACCGTGTAAACAAATGAATAAAACTAATTATAAAAACATGATTATTGTTGAGTTTACAGTGGACAGACCCTAAACTGTGGACAGACCCTAAACTGTGGACAGACCCTAAACTGTGGACAGACCCTGTGGACAGACCCTAAACTGTGGACAGACCCTAAACTGTGGACAGACCCTAAACTGTGGACAGACCCTAAACAAACACGTGTCTCTAAACCTGAGGACACTGCAGCGTCTGAAGTCCAGACAAAGCGTCCTCAGTCATGTTCGTGCGCTCACACAGTCACTGCTCTCCACCAATTAAAACGTCTGGTCTTTGATCTGGCCTCTCCATTGGCCGGCTCCTCTGAACGGTCCCAGAGACCAAAGACCACATCAAAGTCCGGACAGGGCCGCGAGTGTGTGTACCTGTGCATCACGCCAAGTGGGGACAGGCACTTTCAACGCTCCAGGTTCAAAGTCTTTTATTTTGTATTATCCAGTTGGACACCTGAGCTTTGGCATTGTTTCATGTTTTAAACCTTTTTCTTTAGACAACAGAATGTGATTTTCAACTTTCTTTTCTATTCCCATGTGTCCTTAATCCCTCAGTGTCCTGTGGTTCCTCAGTGCTCCATGGGCTTGTACTAGTCTCTGTGCTCTTGTACTTCAGATCAGCTCCAGATTGTTCTAAAGACTAAACGAAGGTTCATTTCTGTCCTGTGAATGGGACTTTTTAGTATCGATACCTGTGAAAAATGAGTATCTAGTTTCAGTACCAGTCTGAGTATTGATTGTCTGATTTTTTTTATACTTTTGACAGTCTTAACCCTCATTTGTAGGAAACAGGTGACAGTTTTTCAGCCCTTGTTTCTGGAAATACCTGGATTTGCCAAAGCTGTTTAACAACAGCAGTTAATGAAGAGAACTCTTTAATTACCTCTTAATGGAAAATAAAAATATACTATCTGTATGAGGCATAATTAAATCGAAGATCGTCACCCAAATAAAACTAAAAACATAATAATAATAATAATAATAATAATAATAATAATAATAATAATAATAATAATAACTATACGGCTTTGTTCATTGTGTAACTTTTCTGGTGGAGGGTCTGTCTAATGTTTTCCTCTGTGGAGATGTTTTTGCTTTGTCTGGAATGTTCCACAGTATGGCATTAAACCTTTCTATCTTCTCCAAACCAGACCAAGTTAGGTCAGATCTGTGGAGAGGCGACCCCGCTCACAGTCAGAACGTCTGTTTTTCTAGGTATTTTTGAGCTCTAAAACCACCTGTGATTGAATAAATGTAAAGTAGAGCTGTTTAATGTCACACTGTGGAACATTCCAGGCAGAGCAGTGACGTATCCATGGGGACAAACAGATGGCAGACTCTCCACCAGGAAAGTTACACAGTGCACCTTTAAAGTGACCACAGCTATGTTTATTTGAGCTGCACTTGTAACACTCCTCCTGTGTGAAAATCAGATTGGTCCAAACGCTCCGCGCCGCGCTCTGATTGGTCCGAACGCTCCGCGCCGCGCTCTGATTGGTCCGAACGCTCCACGCCACGCTCTGATTGGTCCAAACGTTCCGCGCCGCGCTCTGATTGATCCGAACGCTCCGCGCCGCGTTCTGATTGGTCCGAACGCTCCACGCCGCGCTCTGATTGATCCGAACGCTCCGCGCCGCGTTCTGATTGGTCCGAACGCTCCACGCCGCGCTCTGATTGATCCGAACGCTCCACGCTGCGCTCTGATTGGTCCAAACGCTCCGCTCCGCGCTCTGATTGGTCCAAACGCTCCACACCATGCTCTGATTGGTCCAAACGCTCCACACCATGCTCTGATTGGTCCAAACGCTCCACACCGTGCTCTGATTGGTCCAAACGCTCCACACCGTGCTCTGATTGGTCCAAACGCCGTGCACGTTACAGACGTCACACGGTGGGAGGAGTTCGCCTGGATTGAGGAAGTAAATGTGGAAAAGAAAATTATTTTTGTGCCCATGAGCCAATGAGCCCAGGCCCCTGAAAACAACACGACGCCATCTTGTGGTCAGGTTCAGGTTAAGAGTTCTGTGGATCTTTGAGCTGCTGCAGTTCGGGGCAGGAGTCCAATAGGATTTGGATTTGAATTTATTTGTTTAGCGCACACTCTCTGTGGATGTAAACGTAGTGAGTGTGTGTCTGTGTGTGTGCGTGTCTGAAATGTGTGTGTACGTACCTCCTCTTTATGGACTTTTAACCAGCCTCTTTGATTCTCTCAGCTCCGTCACTTTCAGACCCTGTGAACCTGGAGAAAACACGAGGCTTTTGTTTTTCTGCTGCTGAATATTAAAACTCTGTCAGGGATAAATAGGCCTGGATTTTAAAGCAGCAGCGTGAGTCCGAGCGCGGGAGATTGAAGCTAAAATTGCGTGGTTCTCAAAGGCCTATTTTGAGGAGCGGCGCACACGGAGGGGTCAGAGGTCGACAGATGCTCATCGCAGTTTCATTACACTTGAGGAGTGCAGCGTTTATGTGAAATCATGTTTTATTTCACACTGGCAGGAAAAAGGGTTTGGGTTTTTCCATCTGGTTAGTGCTACAAACGTTGTTCTGTACGTGACCGTCTATAGATGAAGTAAACAGCTTAGTGTATTCAATTCAATTCAATTCAATTTATTTTTGTATAGCCCAAAATCACAACAAGAGTTATCTCGGCGGACTTCACAAAATTGTTGATTAATAAAGCAGAAGAAACATTCATAAAACAAAAATACAGAATGTTCAACAACAAGCAGGCAAATGGATGATTGTCCCAGCATCTCCTGTCCTTAGACCCTCCATCTCGGCAAGGAAAAACTCCAAAAAACCCAATGGGAAAACGGAGAAACCTCGAGGAGAACCACAGTGAAGGAGAGATCCACTCCTATGGACGGACAGGCAGATGAAACTACTAATCTAGCAGGACGAGGACAGTTAATCCAGGACAGGGAAGGAGAGGAGGGGTCCAGGTCCTCGACACTAGGGGGCAGCAGCGGTCCAAACTGGAACAGCAGCATCTGAAACAGTTACACTCCCCAAAAGGGAGTGGGACAGGGACAACATGTGAATAGCAAAAAAGTGTATAAAAAGAACAGGACAATAATTTATTTTTGTGAAGTGATTTTTAAGTGATAAAAAAATAATAAAGAAATGCATAAAAAATAAATAAAAACTGGACTACTCAAGGTGTCTGTTCAAAGTGGAGTATTTACCTATTAAAGAATTATTATGATAAATACATGATTATGTTTTTTTAAAAAAAGGACACGTGTAAAATATTTAGAGTTTGAACATTGTTCTCTCATTAAAAACACAGATTCCACAATTGTTTGATGAATTCTGTTTCAGTAATTCCACTCCCACTGAGCAATTCAAAAAGATGGAATTTAGAATTTTCAGGGATTGTTACATTAGAGGTAAAGGTCCAGAGGTCTGCAATGTTTTTAAATATTCGCCAGATTCGTTATAAGCATTTCTGCCGTAAATTTTCTAGGTATTTTTGAGCTCTAAAACCACCTGTAATTGAATAAATGAAAAGTAGAGCTGTTTAATGTCACACTGTGGAACATTCCAGGCAGAGCTGTGACGTATCCATAGAAACAAGCAGGTGATGGACCCTCAGACAAAAAGTTACACAAGATGTTCATTTTCTCTTCTTCTGTACTTTAACTTTTTGGGTTCTTTTTTAAAGTCAATACAGTAACGCCTACAGGAAGTAACAACAGCTGACCACGCCTACAGGAAGTAACAACAGCTGACCACGCCTACAGGAAGTAACAACAGCTGACCACACCTACAGGAAGTAACAACAGCTGACCACGCCCACAGGAAGTAACAACAGCTGACCACGCCCACAGGAAGTAACAACAGCTGACCACGCCTACAGGAAGTAACAACAGCTGACTACGCCTACAGGAAGTAACAACAGCTGACCACGCCTACAGGAAGTAACAACAGCTGACCACACCTACAGGAAGTAACAACAGCTGACCACGCCCACAGGAAGTAACAACAGCTGACCACGCCCACAGGAAGTAACAACAGCTGACCACGCCCACAGGAAGTAACAACAGCTGACCACGCCCACAGGAAGTAACAACAGCTGATATACGACACATCACCAACCCAACATTGGGGACAGTTCTGAAGATGCAGCAGCAGAAACATGTCGACAAGATAAATACACGTTACTGTATTGTCTTTAAAAAAAGAACCCAAGAAGTTAAAAAACTTACACAGTGCACCTTTAAACCAAAGATTATCGTAGAATCAAACTCAAACCACACAGTCCAGGTGGCTCCAGCCCTGACCCTGGTGATGACCCATGTGTGTGTCCCAGTGTGTCCCCTTGTGTCCATGTTTGTCCCTGTGTGTCCCCATGTGTGTCTCCCAGGCCCGGTGCCTCTGCTCAGGGAGCTGACGGAGGAGGAGAAGCAGCAGATCCTCCACTCTGCAGACTTCCAGAGCTTCTTCGACTGCTCCATCAGGGTGATGGAAAGGGCCCTGGCAGAAGACAGCCACATCTACTACGACTACAGTGGCCGCGACCACCACAAGGACGGGTGAGACCACACAGGGGAAAAGATCTACTCTGGAGTCATGTTTCACATTCACGTCTCATCCACAACTAACAGGATTCTGAAAAGTAAATCTTGATAAAGAATTATAAAAGACACACCGCCATAATTACCAAAATGAAATGAAAAGTTTTAGTTTAGACAGAGACTCTTCTCATTTAATCTGAAGGGGAGTGGCCAGGTGTTTGTCTCAGAAACACCTGGATCTGAGCAGGATAGTCAGCCAAACTTTGTCCACTGTGTATTTCCAGTCGTGTCTCTCATATTCATGTATTTCTGCAGCCGGCGGATAAGGCCTGTCCTGGGCTTTGGTTTTCCATTTCGAGCACATGTAAACCGCGATATTGATACTTTGCAGGGACATCGTGTTGGGTGAGGCTGCATGTGTGTCTACAGAGGAATGTTCAGCGGTTACCAAGGTGATAACCTGCCTTAAAACAAAATGGATTAAAACTAGGGATGCACCAGTCAAGCCTTTTCTGTTCCGATAATACAGTAGAGGTGCAAAAAAAAACTACTGGACATTTCAGAGGCCAGTGAAGACGGCACAAACTTAGATTAAGATGTTTCTCACCAGAAAGATATAAATGTACCTCATTTTCACTAAATTTGAAGATAATCACTTGGAACAGTAGATAATATTATTAAAACACGCACAGTTTGGTAATGAAAGAAGTTGGATTTAGTGTTTAGCTCCAGTTCGTCAACATCTTCTTTCTCTCCCGTCAGATTTACAGTTCAGATTTCTTATAAAAATCTGATGTTTTTCAGTTTCCTGTTATATTTTTTCTTTCTTTTTTATCCTCAAACTAAATTCATAAATGGTCTTGTGTTTCCTGGAGGCTCAAACCCTTGTACCCCGGCTCTGCAGTGTGGAACATGTGTGCTGCCTTGGTGCCTTTGAGCCTGACTCACCACAGGCTGTCACTCCCGGGGGCCCTCTGTTCCTCCCGTGTCCCAGCTGAGCTCACCCTCTCTGGGGCGGTGGTGGTGGATCGTCCCCTGTCATCTGGTTCCACAGCCCCATGAAAAGTGCTGCGTCAGGGCCAAAGAATGATCGTCTCCCCTGGTGTTCCTCTGGAGGAGAACCACACGCACTCACGCAAACCTCAAGAACTATCACGTCTGACATTACCTTCATTACACTTTACTGGGAATTCAACCTATCTGACCTTATTTAAAGGTGCTATGTTAAATATAAATGTTAAATCTGCAGGTTTGTGTGTTAAACATGTGAATGAAACGAAACACAACTCCAGGTGTTTGTGGCGAGCAGAGATCAGAAAACAGTGTAATATGGGCCCTTTAAAGTACCTTTTTGTCACAAACCAGGAACACCAGTGTGCTGTTAGCATGCTAGTTGTTGTTTGCATTACAGTGAGAGCAATGATAAAGTCACTGCAGTGAATCAGGATGTTAGACATTTGAATGAGGGATTACACCAACTTTACAAATACTAATATTACTAAAACTTGGAATGGGCCATAATATACCGACCTTCTGACCTTCTGACGTTCTCCTCTGCATTCACACACCTCTCACACCTTCACACCTTCATCTCCTCTTTCACAACATCCATGAAGCTCCTCTTTTGTCTTCTTGCTGTATCTAACCTCAGTGTTCTTCTCTGGGCTTTTATTATTTCAGAAATGTTTCTTAACTCAGTGTCTCCGTTGTTGTTGTGTCTCAGGGACGTGTCCGGAGGCTCCAGTCTGTCCTTCTCTCGTGTCTTCTACGACGAGCACTGGTCCAAACACAGAGTCATCACATGTCTGGACTGGTCTCCTCAGGTCAGTGTGAAGACCAGGCCGCCATCTCCATCTCACACTTTACAGTCACATTTAAACACAAAAAAACCTTATGAATGAAAATGAATCATACCCTGAGTATATTTAAAGTACTTTCTTCTTCTGTGTAGTACTCTGAGTATATTCAAAGTACCTTCTCCTGTGTAGTACTCTGGAGTATATTTAAAGTACTTTCTCCTGTGTAGTACTCTGGAGTATATTTAAAGTACTTTCTCCTGTGTAGTACTCTGGAGTATATTTAAAGTACTTTCTCCTGTGTAGTACTCTGGAGTATATTCAAAGTACTTTCTCCTGTGTAGTACTCTGGAGTATATTTAAAGTACTTTCTCCTGTGTAGTACTCTGGAGTATATTTAAAGTACTTTCTCCTGTGTAGTACTCTGGAGTATATTTAAAGTACTTTCTCCTGTGTAGTACTCTGGAGTATATTTAAAGTACTTTCTCCTGTGTAGTACTCTGGAGTATATTTAAAGTACTTTCTCCTGTGTAGTACTCTGAGTATATTTAAAGTACTTTCTCCTGTGTAGTACTCTGGAGTATATTTAAAGTACTTTCTCCTGTGTAGTACTCTGGAGTATATTTAAAGTACTTTCTCCTGTGTAGTACTCTGGAGTATATTTAAAGTACTTTCTCCTGTGTAGTACTCTGAGTATATTTAAAGTACTTTCTCCTGTGTAGTACTCTGGAGTATATTTAAAGTACTTTCTCCTGTGTAGTACTCTGGAGTATATTTAAAGTACTTTCTCCTGTGTAGTACTCTGGAGTATATTTAAAGTACTTTCTCCTGTGTAGTACCCGGAGCTGCTGGTGGCCTCCTACAACAATAACGATGATGCTCCTCATGAACCGGACGGAGTGGCTCTCGTCTGGAACATCAAGTTTAAGAAGTCCACTCCAGAGTACGTCTTCCACTGCCAGGTACTGCACAGTACTTTTACTTTTACTTTCACTTTTACAGAATCGATTACGGCAGAAACACTGGCAAAATAAACATATTTTAAAATGTTATTAAAAACTTTTAAAGTACTTAAAGGCCTCCGCCCCTCAGACCCCAAAACTATGGATTTCTTTACCTGAGGAACTAAGGCCGGCAGACTCTGTGGGCACGTTTAAATCAAATTTAAAAACACACAAACTTTTGGACGTGCAGTCTCCAGTTGATGTATTTAGTGTATTTTTTTACTCCACAGAAGAACACGAGTTGTTAACGTGGCTGATTAATGACCAAAGCAGGAGGAGCTGTGGAGTGGTTCACTTTATTGCTTTTCTCTAGGGGTTGGTATGGTTTTTGAAAGGGTTTTGGGTGGGTTTTGGGTGGGTTTTGGGTGGGTTTTGGTTTTGGGTGGGTTTTGGGTGGATTGGGAGGCTCTGAGGACTTGGGCAGGACCTCCATGTGAGTGACCACTTCCTCACAGACTGTCCTGATGATCTGACCACACACAGACTCGATCATCTCACATGACTCGATCATCTCTCCAGAACATCTCGTGTGTGGAGGTTTACAGCTGTAGGACTGTCCACACGCCTCGTTCTCGTACACACAACTTTTTCTCGTCTTGGAGCTCCTCAAACTTCTCGTGTAGACTCTGTTCTTCACCGTCAGCTCCACACCTCCACCAGACTCACGGCTCAGAGCAGAGGGAGGGAGGAGGGGGCTCTGGATCACAGGGCTCTAAAATGTGTGAGCATGTTCAGCCGTTTAACCTCCGCCCCAGAGACCCCCACCCTCCTCCTCCACCCTCTCCACCCCTCCTCCTCCTCTCTTCTCCTCCTCCTCCTCCCCTCCTCCTCCTCCACCCCTCCTCCTCCTCCCCTCCTCCTCCTCTCCTCCTCCTCCTCCTCCTCCTCCACCCCTCCTCCACCCCTCCTCCTCCACCCCTCCTCCTCCTCCTCCACCCCTCCTCCTCCTCCCCTCCTCCTCCTCTCCTCCTCCTCCTCCTCCTCCTCCACCCCTCCTCCACCCCTCCTCCTCCACCCCTCCTCCTCCTCCTCCACCCCTCCTCCTCCTCCACCCCTCCTCCACCCCTCCACCCCTCCTTCTCCTCCACCCCTCCTCCTCCTCCTCCTCCACCCCTCCTCCTCCTCCACCCCTCCTCCTCCTCCTCCTCCTCCTCCACCCCTCCTCCTCCTCCTCCACCCCTCCTCCTCCTCCTCCTCCTCCTCCACCCCTCCTCCTCCTCCTCCTCCTCCACCCCTCCTCCTCCTCCTCTCCTCCTCCTCCTCCTCCACCCCTTCTCCTCCACCCCTCCTCCTCTCCTCCTCCTCCTCCTCCACCCCTCCTCCTCCTCCTCCTCCTCCTCCACCCCTCCTCCTCCACCCCTCCTCCTCCTCCTCCTCCTCCTCCTCCACCCCTCCTCCTCCACCTCCTCCACCCCTCCTCCTCCTCCTCCACCCCTCCTCCTCCTCCTCCACCCCTCCTCCTCCTCCTCCTCCTCCTCCTCCACCCCTCCTCCTCCTCCTCCTCCACCCCTCCTCCTCCTCCTCCTCCTCCTCCTCCTCCTCCTCTCCTCCTCCACCCCTCCTCCACCCCTCCTCCTCCTCCTCCTCCTCCTCCTCCACCCCTCCTCCTCCTCCTCCTCCTCCTCTCCTCCTCCACCCCTCCTCCTCCTCCTCCTCCTCCACCCCTCCTCCACCCCTCCTCCTCCTCCTCCTCCTCCTCCACCCCTCCTCCCCCTCTCCTCTAAACCCCAGACCACAGGCTGTTCCCTCCGCTCGCTCCTGTCTGCTTTCACTTAGCATCAAACCTGACAGATCCAGAGCTCATTTACGTTAGTATTATTCATAACTGAAACAGAAGTCACCCTGGAAAACACTTCTTAAAGCTCCACTATGTAACTTTTCCGGTGGAGGATACCCAACCTTCCTCCAAGGTGAAGTTGTTTCTCTGCCTGGAATGTTCATCCGTGTGGGATTAAATCATAGTCTGTGTGTATAAATGGACTGTATCTGTAAAGGAACTTCTCTCCCAGAGGTCCCTCCCGTTAGCGTTAGCAACAGGTTTGATTGACAGCGTTCCTAAACCAACGGTGCGAGTGGGAAGTGGCGTTACCTTCAACAGTCTCGCTCCTGATTGGCTCTTTGGTTGCTATGATACTTGCAGTCGGAATTCCAAATATGGAACTCTGCTCCATCCATCGAGCTTCATTTGGCTGGAACCAGACGCAGTGGGTGACGTCACGTTACGGACGCCACCAAGCCAAGTTACAGGTCAGATCTGTGGAGAGGCGATCTCACTCAGAAAAAATGTGTTTCAGAACAGAGCTGGTAGAAGGGTAGAGTGTTTGTCCACTAATCCAAAGGTTGGTGGTTCAAATCCATCTCTTGACATAAAAAAAACAAAACAAACATCATTGGTTGAGAGGTCAGATCCACTGACCCACAGGTTAGTGGGGTGATCGCACAGATGAATGCTGTCGATGTGTCCTTTGGCAAGACACTCTCTCCTCTTTCTCTCTCTCTCTCTCCCTGTATATTGAGTTCAGGAGCAGCATTTTCCCAGGTGCTGTGAGCGTGCCCCCCCCCCCTCCCAAGTGGGACGAGCGACCACATTAAAGACCCCCCCCCCCGATCCCTCCACCCCTCCACCCTGCCCCCTCCACCCTGCCCCCTCCTCAGCACCGCGACTACAGTCTCAGTGTCAGGTCTGGGTGTGTTTGTGATTAGCGGTGGGCTTGGTGGTGGGCGTTGGTGGTGGGCGTTGGCAGTGGGCGTTGGCGTTGATGGTGGACGTTGGTGTTGGTGGTGGGTGTTGGCTTTGGCGGCGGGCGTTGGCGTTGGCAGATGTGGCGTTCGCTGGCAGAGGTGCCGGGCTTCTGGGCGTTATCGGATTATGTGGCGCTTGTTGCATTAGTTTAGCAGTGACTTTTAGAGGAAGACTTTAATGAAATCATCTGGTTTTGATTTGTTCAGATGAATTAGAAACACACAAAAGTGAAACTTAAAATTGACCTGATCTGAAACGGAATTCTTCAGAGAAGCTGTTTTAATTTAAAGTGGAACTAAAGACTAAATCCACTTTTAAACTCTGTGTTTGGAGTTTTAAAGGAGGAGGAGCCTCTGTGCAGCAGGAGAGACAGAGATTCAACACAAAAATATCTGTGAGAGGAGAGGAGAGGAGGAAGAGACAGGGGAGAGAGAGAGAAGCGAAAGGGAGAGAGCGAGAGAGAGAAAAGTGAAAGGGAGAGACAGGGGGAGAGAGAAGAGAAGAGGGCGGCAGCGAGAGAGAGAAAAGTGAGACAGAAGGAGAGAAGAGAGAGGGAAGAGACAGGGAGAAAGAGGAGAGAGAAGAGAAAGGGGAGAGAGAAGAGGGGGGCAGTGAGAAAGAGAAGAGAGAGACAGACAGAGGAAGAGAAGACAGAGAGAAGAGAGCTAGAGAGAGAGAGGGAGGGGAATGAGAAGAGAGACAGACAGAGAGAGAGGAGAGAAAGAGAAGAGGGGGAGAGAGAGAGAAGAGAGGTAGAAGAGGAAGAGAGAGAGGTAGAAGAGCGAGCGAGACAGAGAGAGAGTTAGGGAGAGGGAAAGAGAAGAGAAGAGAGAGAGACAGAGAGAGAAAAGAGCCAAAGCCTGATCCTGAGCCAGACCTCAGACTGGGCCCGAGCCAAAAGATCAACAGCCGAGCACCGCAGAGAGAGAGAGAGAGAGGCGGAGAGAGAGGCGGAGAGAGAGACGGAGAGAGGCGGAGAGAGAGACGGAGAGAGGCGGAGAGGGGTCGAGAAGGAATGAGAGAGAGGAGAGGCTGGGAGAGAGAAATTTGAAAGAGGGGGAGGAAAAGAGAGGGAGCCCGAAGATATCACGGGAGAGACAGGAGTACCAAAAGAGAGAGAGTCAAAGAGTGAGAGAGCCCTATGGCGACAAGAGAGAGAGAGAGAGAGGGGGGGGGGGTGGGGGGGAGAGGGAAAGTCCACTAGCCCCAGGAAAATCAGGATAGAGAGATAGAGAGGCAGAAGGGGAGAGAGAGCGAGAGAGTATGCAGGTATCGGGATAAATGGGACAGAGGGAGACAGAGAGAGAGAACCTACCAGTGTTAGGAGAGAGAGAGACCAGGGGAGAAAGACAGACAGGGGGGAGAAAGAGAGAGACAGACAGAGGGACAGAGATTGAGACCAGGGGAGAGAGAGAGAGATGGGGGGAGAGAGAGACGAGGAGAGAGAGAGACAGACAGAGGGGCAGACAGCGAGACCAGGGAGAAAGAGAGACGGGGAGAGAGAGAGATGGGGGGAGAGAGAAACGAGGAGAGAGAGAGACAGACAGAGGGGCAGACAGCGAGACCAGGGAGAAAGAGAGACGGGGGAGAGAGAGAGATGGGGGGAGAGAGAAACGAGGAGAGAGAGAGACAGACAGAGGGGCAGACAGCGAGACCAGGGAGAAAGAGAGACGGGGGAGAGAGAGAGATGGGGGGAGAGACAGACAGAGGGGCAGAGAGCAAGACCACGAGAGAGAGAGTGAGAGAGACACCAGGAGAGAGAAAGACAGACAGAGGGAGAGAGAGACATCAGAATCAGAAAGTTTTATTGCCATTGTCAGTGAACACAATTCACAGACTAGGAACTTGCTTTGGTGATGAGGTGCAACATAGAACACTGAATAATAATAATAATAATATAAAGTAGAGATATCACTATTAAAAAAAGATAATATAATAATAAAGTATCACTATTTGAATAAAGTAAGAGCATGCAAAAAGATTAAGATATATAATAAAAAAATAAAAATAGTCAAGTAAATACAGAGCATCAGAACAACAGTGCAAACTGACGGTGCAAAAGAGCAAGTGACGTGACATGACTTATTTAAAGTGACTGGTATTATAAAGTGTCCTTAGTACAGGTGTTATAAAGTGTCCTTAGTACAGGTGTTATAAGTGTTCATAAAGTGTTTATAAGTCCAACGCAGAGGGAAGAAACTGTTCTTATGCTAGAGGTTCTGGTCCGTATGGACCGTAGCCTTCTGCCAGAGGAAGTGGCTCGAATAGTCCATGTCCAGGGTGAGAGGGGTCAGCTGCTATCCGGCCTGCACGCCCCCGAGTCCTGGAGACGTACAGGTCCTGAAGAGATGGAAGGCTACAGCCGATCACCTTCTCAGCAGAGCGCACAATGCGCTGCAGTCTCTGTCTGTCCCTGGCAGTGGCCCCAGCGTACCACACAGTGATGGAGGAGGTGAGGATGGACTCAATGATGGTCGTGTAAAACTGCACCATCATCTGGGCAGGCAGCTTGGCTTTCCTCAGCTGCCGCAGGAAGTACATCCTCTGCTGAGCTTTCTTGATGAGGGAGCTGATGGTCGGCTCCCACTTGAGGTCGTGGGGTGATGCAGGTGCCCAGGAAGCGGAAGGAGTCCACAGTGGTGATGGAGGAGTCTGTCAGGGTGAGGAGAGGCAGGGGGCTGTGACTTTCCTGAAGTCCACGATCATCTCCACTGTCTTCTGGGCGTTGAGCTCTAGGTTGTTGCTGCTGCACCAGGACACCAGCCGGTCCACCTCCCTCCTGTAGGCAGACTCATCGCCGTCCGAGATGAGCCACGATGAGGGTGGTGTCATCCGCAAACTTAACCAGTTTCACGGAGTCGTGGCTGGAGGTGCAGCAGTTGGTGTAGAGGGAGAAGAGCAGGGGAGAAAGTACACAGCCCTGTGGAGATCCTGTGTGGAGACATGAGGAGAGAGAAAGAGGGAGAGCGAGAGCTGTGATCTGTGTGTGTCCTGTCCTTGTTTCTAAATATTGGACTGTCCACCTGTGACATGTCCAAATGACTGTCCTTCATACTTGTACGTGAAGTGTCTTGCCAAATGAACACAGGCAGGAGATACACTGTCAGCACTGGGAATCGCACCCAAACCTTCAGATGCTCACTTCTGCACTCCCACACTGAACACAGGGGGCACTGTTGCTCCGTATGGCTGTTACAGTTTGAGGGGAGACCACAGAGATGCAGTGTCCTCTCGTCTCTCATCAGCGCCCCCTGCAGGACTGTGAGCTGCACTACACTCCTCCTGAAACTGAACCCACAACCTCTGCCCACAACCACATTTCAGATAGAGCCGCTGAACTGGGCGGGTCTGGAGGACTAAAGGGGAAAGTGTGGGGGGTGAAGAGGGGCGGGGTCTGGAGGACTAAAGGGGGCGGGGCCTGGAGGACTAAGGGGGGGGGGGGTCTGGAGGACTAAAGGGGGCGGGGCCTGGAGGACTAAGGGGGGGGGGGGGGGCTGGAGGACTAAAGGGGGGGGGTCTGGAGGACTAAAGAGAAAAGTGGGGCGGGGTCTGGTGGTATAAGGAGCTGTGTGATTGGTTTAACAGGTGTCCATAAAATTGCGTCCGTTCCAAAGGCGCTCTTATATCAAATAAACACATATCACTGTTTTTAAGTTTTTAAGCATGTTTCAACATTGTTCCTCAAAAAACAAACGTGGAATATGTTTTATTGATGCTAGTTTGATGAATTCTGTTTAGTAAGTCCACTTCCTTGATACTGAATTTCCATGGATTGTTACGTCGCAGGTAGAAGTGTTCATTACAGGTGCATCCTTACATGTTGCTAACCCGTAGCTGTTGATTTTATAATAGTAATGATTATGTAAATTTATGAAGAATTCTTGTGTGGAGCATGGGGGACATAGGCTTGTGGCGGAGCCTCGTACAGAATCTTACTGCTAATCATAAGGAGGTTTGAATAGGGCCCGGGAGATTGCTAGATTACTCAAACATGCATTTCAGGAAGGGTGTTACCTTCAGCTTTGCTCCGAACTGGCTCTTTGGTTGCTTTGGTTGTTGGATACTCGCGGTCAGAATTTCAAATCTGGAACTCAGCTCCAAATTCGCCCCTGTAACTGCTAGCCTCACTGAGCTTCATTTGACTGGAGCCGAACGCTGTGGGTGACGTCACACTCACTTAGTCCACTTCTTTATACAGTCTGTAGTTTGGGCAAAATTTTCCTCAGCTACATGGAAAATAATATTAAACATCCGTACTCTGGAGATATTCATTTTGGTCAGTGGTCCACCCTTAACCCAAGTGAACCGGACAGGAGAGGACAGCACGGCTTATTTCTCATAAGTGGTGCAATGGCTGAGTGGCTGTGGGTCGGCGGTGGGGTCGGCGTGGGGTCGGCGGCTGGAGGGGGCAGTCATACGGGACCGGCGCAGTCAGGAGGAACCAGAGCCAATAACCACAGTCCTGTGATGATGGGCCCTGATGAGCTCCAGTGGAGGGGGTCTGCTCTGGGGCTGTAACCTGAGGCGTCCCCTCTTTTGTCCTCCTCCCCGGGACCCCCCACCACCACCTCTGGACCAGGGACCCTCACCTCCGCTTCGGCAGCCTGCTCGTACGCCGCCCCGCCCCTCACCCCGCTCTGGGCTCCCCGGCAAGAGTGGAGGGTTCCCATGGCCCTTCACTGTCTGCACGTGCGTAAGTTCACAGGTATCCAACAGTTGTCACCCACAGTTTCATAAAGAGCGGCCGTGCTCCCCCTCACATGACCGCCCAGGAGATACAGCGTAAAGACGGGAGTCACCAAGGACCTGCGCGCGCCATAAAGAACCTGTTCTGAGTGAAATACTGCCTGTTTTAACCAAAAGAGACTTAAGAAGAACCAAACGGAAGATTTAGATTTTAAATTCCCATAAACATGACCTGCCTGTGTCTCCAGATGTGACGTAAACATGTTCAGATCAAGTGTTGGTCACGTTATTTATGTTCTAATCTGGTGTTTTTGTTCCAGACGATTCTCCAATCAGAACGCAGAATGAGCGTCACATGACTCTCTTCATGTGGGTTGCTGGTTCAAAGCTGAAATCCAGTGTGTTTAAACCTAAAATGTCTCTGATCTGAACGTCACTCCCTAAACCCCAGAGTCAGTGCTAGTGCAAGCCTCTGCAGCTCAGGGAGGGAATTCTGGAGGTTCTGAGCTTCACATGAGCCTGTCCATAAACTGAGACTGAGACAAACGCAGGACGTGTCCCAGTGTCCCTGTGTCCCTGTGTCTCTGTCTGCAGGTGAAGACTCTGGGGACACAGGGTCCGTTGTGATTCTGGTACATTTGTTAGAGAATAACACTGGTCAAACATAAAGATGCTTTAATGATTCTGAATAAAACTAAACACATTTGTGGCTGAAACGTCTTTACCTGACGTGGTCTGTCCCCTGTCCCCCCTGTCCCCCCTGTCCCCCCTGTCCCCTCAGTCTCCTGTCGTGTCCGTGGGCTTTGCCAGATTCCACCCAAACCTGGTGGTGGGGGGGGACATACTCGGGGGCAGATCGTCCTGTGGGACAACCGCAGCCACCCGCCGCACCCCAGTGCAGAGGACGCCCCTGTCTGCGGCTGGCGCATACGGTGAGTGCACAAACACACACACACACACACACACACACACACATCATAAACACCTCTTGAACCTGTAGAATGTTGTTGTGTTTTGTATAATCTGTGTGTTTGTGCGTCTGTTGTAGCACCCTGTGTACTGTGTGAACGTGGTGGGCACCCAGAACGCCAACAACCTGATCTCTCTGTCCACCGACGGGCGCCTGTGCAGCTGGAGCCTGGACATGCTCTCACAGCCTCAGGTAACGCACAACACGCAACACTACACCCGGAACTACACCCAGAACTACACCCAGAACTACACTCAGAACTACACCCAGACACCTACACCCCGGAACTACACCCAGAACTACAGTCAGAACTATACCCAGAACTACACTCCAGAACTACACTCAGAACTGCACCCAGAACTACACTCAGAACTACAGCCAGAACTACACTCAGAACTACAGCCAGAACTACACTCAGAACTACACTCGGAACTACACCCGGAACTACACCCAGAACTAGACCCAGAACTACACTCAAAACTACACTCAGAGCTACACCCAGAACTACAGTCAGAACTACACCCAGAACTACACTCAGAACTACCAGCCAGAACTACACTCAGAACTACAGCGCAGAACTACACTCAGAACTACACTCAGAACTACACCCGGAACTACACTCAGAACTACAGCCAGAACTACACTCAGAACTACACTCGGAACTACAGCCAGAACTACACCCAGAACTAGACCCAGAACTACACTCAGAACTACACTCAAAACTACACCCAGAACTACAGCCAGAACTAGACCCAGAAGTACACTCAGAACTACAGCCAGAACTACACCCAAACAACCTACAACCAGAACTACACCCAGACCTGCACTCAGAACTACACCCAGAACTACACCCAGACACCTGCAACCAGATCTACACCCAGACACCTACACCCAGAACTACGCCCAGATCTACACTCAGAACTACACCCAGGTCTACACCCAGAACTACACTCAGAACTACACCCAGACACCTACAACCAGAACTACACTCAGATCTACACTCAGAACTACACCCAGAACTACACCCAGAACTACACAGAACTACACCCAGAACTAGACCCAGAACTACACTCAAAACTACACCCAGATCTACACCCAGATCTACACCCAGAACTACACCCAGACACCTACAACCAGAACTACACTTAGACCTACACCCAGATCTACAACACAACACTCAGGTCTACACCCAGACTGTTGGAAATGTAGAAGTTTGAGCTCAGGAAAATAAAACAAGCGTCAAAAACACACAGTATAATAAGAAAAACACATCCATAGAATTTATCTGTAACAGGCAACCCCAACTTCTGATGTTACGATCCTGAGGACACATCATGAGAGCCATTCCAGGTCGATCTCCTGAGGACACATCATGAGAGCCATTCCAGGTCGATCTTTAAGTGTTTTATCTTTATCTTAGGATCTGGCAGTCCAAAGTAAGGAGCTTATTATGGCGTCTGACTGGAAAACGGGGTAGTTTTTATCAGTTGAATCAACATCACATACACATCCATACAACACACATGTGGAGATGTCTTGCCCAAGGACACGTACAATGGTAGTGTGAATTAGTGGAAGAAGGATTCAAACCACTGACCATTGCACCAGTGGATTTGATCACACACCATTTGGTACATGAACCATGTCATCTCCACGTTTGTGCTCGTAAACTGTTCTCGTGTTAATCTTCTGCAGCTGATGTGAACACATCTGTGTTCCACAGGAGACCATGGAGCTGGTGTATAACAAGTCCAAACCTGTGGCTGTGACGTGCATGGCCTTTCCACTGGAGACGTGAATAACTACGTGGTGGGCAGTGAGGAGGGGACCGTGTACACCGCCTCCAGGCACGCAGGTCAGTCCTGCGCTGGGAAAACCAGACAGGAAAAAGAAATACTCATACAACACAAAATACAGCAAATGTAAATGTTCAGGATGGAGGTAGGAGCTGCGGCCTGGAGTAATCAGGGCAGTCCTGTGTGATGTCACATAGTACTTGAATTTGTAGTGACCACTGGAGCAGCACACACTGTTTTGGCTGTTTTGCAGGAAGCTGCAACTGTACGTAGTTTGCACTAAAATGGCCAAAAAGCAGCAGGAACCGTAGACTGAGCTCTAATAAATACATGAGGCTTAAGGACACGAGTATTTTATTAGTTTCAGTTTGTTTCAGATTTCTGTGTTTATTAAATCTCTTTTGGTCTAAGTGAAAAAGTTCATATGACTTTCTCAGCCCTCCGTCTGCTCCTGTCCCACAGTAAGGCTGGGATCTGTGAGATGTTCGAGGGCCACCAGGGGCCAGTGACGGACATCAGTTGCCATGGCGCCGTGGGCCCTGTGGACTTCTCCCACCTCTTCATCACTTCCTCCTTTGACTGGACCGTCAAGCTCTGGAGCACCAAGGTACATTCAGGAGGGTGGAGGGTGGAGGGAGTGTCCAGTCCCTTCTACATTCAGTCTGAATCCAGAAGGGACTCGAACTGAACCACAGAGCGCGAAAAAGACGATCCAAACACATCCGCTCACGTGTGTTTCTCAAACGCTGAGACAGCTTCTCTCCAAAATTCTTGTATCAAACAATAGTTTGGTGCCTCAATTCTTGACTCTAAAGATCTGCACTGTTTCTCAGTTCTTTATGTGTTTTTTTTTTGTGGGTGGAGGAGAGAAGGGAGAGTCTGATTGTCCTGGCGGCTTTTGTCTCAGCAGTGATGAAAAGTTTAGAGGCTTAATGAAGAGACAGAGTCAGAGCAGAAGGGGCGTAGCTCACAACATGGAGGACATGTGAGAAAACAGAGGAGCCGACACACAAGCCCACGTCCCCCAGGCTCCACACGACAATTCTCCATAAATATACAAAAGTGTAATACAAAATAATACACAACAACTAGACAAACCTGATGTGATGTGCAGGAGTTTCATTAGTGCGACACACACTGAGTGTCTGAAGGGGGAGAGAAAAAAAAACCAAAAGTGAAACTTATAAAACGTGAATCTGTGGTTTTGAGCGAATATAACATTTTCAAAACAATAAAAGGAACACAGTGATCTAAATACAATTGTGAAGTGTTAGAGTTAATCCTCCAGAGGAGTAGATACCTCCTCTTTAATATTATGATGCTGTGAGTAAAGGTGTAATTCTCCACATTTGATTTGTCCACTGAGTTACAAACATCTCATGAAAACCATGTGGAGATGCAGCTCTTCTCTTTACGTCACAGTTTTGTCTCAGAGGGACTTTGTGGAACTGTCCTGACTCCATCTTTGAGCTCATTTGTTCAGGGTTGAGCTTCAGTCCCTGTGTGAGAACCTCCTCCTGTGAGATGGTCAGATTGGGCTCAGATTATAGTTTTTGTTCTGGAGTTTATCTCCGTCTGGTCTGATCTGAAGAGAAGTGTCCCTCTGTAAATCTGTATTTAAAACACAGAAGGAAAACCCCACAGTGAACCTGCTGCTCCGGCAAACGCGTCTCAGATCCTGTTTCTTTTGTTTTAGTTTTGTAATGCGAAACATTGACAAAATATTTCTCCTTCTACCCCTCTCTTACTACTACCCTCCTCTCCCCCACCTCCCCCCTCTCTCTCTCTCTCTCTCTCTCTCCTGTCTCTCTCTCTCTCTCCTGTCTCTCTCTCTCCTGTCTCTCTCTCTCTCTCTCCTGTCTCTCTCTCTCTCTCCTGTCTCTCTCTCTCCTGTCTCTCTCTCTCTCTCTTGTCTCTCTCTCTCTCCTGTCTCTCTCTCTCTCTCCTGTCTCTCTCTCTCTCTCTCTCTCTCTCTCTCCTGTCTCTCTCTCCTGTCTCTCTCTTTCTCCTGTCCTCTCTCTCTCTTTCTCCTGTCTCTCTCTCCTGTCTCTCTCTCTCCTGTCTCTCTCTCTCTCCTGTCTCTCTCTCCTGTCTCTCTCTCTCTCCTGTCTCTCTCCTGTCTCTCTCTCTCTCCTGTCTCTCTCTCTCTCTCCTGTCTCTCTCTCTCTCCTGTCTCTCTCTCTCTCCTGTCTCTCTCTCTCTCTCTCCCTCTCTCTCTCTCCTGTCTCTCTCTCCTGTCTCTCTCTTTCTCCTGTCTCTCTCTCTTTCTCCTGTCTCTCTCTCCTGTCTCTCTCTCTCTCTCTCCTGTCTCTCTCCTGTCTCTCTCTCTCTCCTGTCTCTCGCTCTCTATCCTCCTGTCTCTCTCTCTCTCTCCTGTCTCTCTCTCTCTCTCTCTGTCTCTCTCTCTCCCTGTCTCTCTCCTGTCTCTCTCTCTCTCTCTCTTGTCTCTCTCTCTCTCTCCTGTCTCTCTCTCTCTCTCCTGTCTCTCTCTCTCTCTCTCCTGTCTCTCTCTCTCCTGTCTCTCTCTCTCTCTCTCCTGTCTCTCTCTCTCTCCTGTCTCTCTCTCTCTCCTGTCTCTCTCCTGTCTCTCTTTCTCTCTTGTCTCTCTCTCTCTCTCTTCCTGTCTCTCTCTCTCTCTCTCTGTCTCTCTCCCTCTCTCCTCTCTCCTGTCTCTCTCTTTCTCCTGTCTCCTCTCTCTCTCTTTCTCCTGTCTCTCTCTCCTGTCTCTCTCTCTCCTGTCTCTCTCTCCTGTCTCTCTCTCTCTCCTGTCTCTCTCTCTCTCTCTCTCCTGTCTCTCGCTCTCTCTCTCTCTCTCTCCTGTCTCTCTCCTGTCTCTCTCTCTCCTGTCTCCTCTCTCTCTCTCCTGTCTCTCTCTCTCTCCTGTCTCTCTCTCTCTCTCCTGTCTCTCTCTCTCTCTCTCCTCTCTCTCTCTCTCCTGTCTCTCTCTCTCCTCTCTCTCTCTCTCCTGTCTCTCTCTCTCTCTCTCTCTCTCTCTCTCTGTCTCTCTCTCTCTCTCTGTGGTTTGTAGATGTGTGAGTGTTTTAATTACCCTGTGTGAGCAGACAGGCCTCCTCTCTCCTCTCCTCCGTCTCTTCTCCCCCTCTCCCTCTCTCCTCCCTCTCTCCTCTCCTCCCCTCGTCTCCTCTCCTCGTCTCCTCCTTCTCCTCTCTCCTCTCCTCGTCTCCTCCCCTCGTCTCCTCCCCTCGTCTCCTCTCTCCTCTCCTCTCTCCTCCCCTCGTCTCCTCTCCTCGTCTCCTCCCCTCGTCTCTCTCCTCGTCTCCTCCCCTCGTCTCCTCCCTCGTCTCCTCTCCTCTCTCCTCCCCTCGTCTCCTCCCCTCGTCTCCTCGTCTCCTCTCCTCGTCTCCTCTCTCTCTCCTCTCTCCTCTCCTCGTCTCCTCCCCTCGTCTCCTCCCTCGTCTCCTCCCTCCTCTCTCCTCCCCTCGTCTCCTCCCTCGTCTCCTCCTTCTCCTCTCCTCGTCTCCTCTCCTCGTCTCCTCTCTCCTCTCCTCTCTCCTCTCCTCTCTCCTCCCCTCGTCTCCTCCTCTCCTCTCCTCGTCTCCTCCCCTCGTCTCCTCTCCTCTCTCCTCCCTCGTCTCTCTCCTCGTCTCCTCTCCTCTCTCCCTCTCCTCGTCTCCTCTCCTCTCTCCTCTCCTCGTCTCCTCCCCTCGTCTCCTCTCCTCTCTCCTCCCCTCGTCTCCTCCTCTCGTCTCCTCCTTCTCCTCTCCTCTCTCCTCTCCTCGTCTCCTCCCCTCGTCTCCTCTCCTCTCTCCTCCCCTCGTCTCCTCCTCTCCTCTCCTCGTCTCCTCCCCTCGTCTCCTCTCCTCTCTCCTCCCCTCGTCTCCTCTCCTCGTCTCCTCTCCTCTCTCCTCTCCTCGTCTCCTCTCCTCTCTCCTCTCCTCGTCTCCTCCCCTCGTCTCCTCTCCTCTCTCCTCCCCTCGTCTCCTCCTCTCGTCTCCTCCTTCTCCTCTCACTCTCTCCTCTCCTCGTCTCCTCCCCTCGTCTCCTCTCCTCCCCTCGTCTCCTCCTCTCGTCTCCTCCTTCTCCTCTCCTCTCTTCTCTCCTCGTCTCCTCCCCTCGTCTCCTCTCCTCTCTCCTCCCCTCGTCTCCTCCTTCTCCTCTCCTCTCTCTCTCCTCGTCTCCTCCCTCGTCTCCTCTCCTCTCTCCTCCCTCGTCTCCTCTCCTCGTCTCCTTCTTCTCCTCTCTCCTCTCCTCGTCTCCTCTCCTCTCTCCTCTCCTCGTCTCCTCCCCTTGTCTCCTCTTCTCTCTCCTCCCCTCGTCTCCTCCTCTCGTCTCCTCCTTCTCCTCTCCTCTCTCCTCTCCTCGTCTCCTCCCCTCGTCTCCTCTCCTCTCTCCTCCCCTCGTCTCCTCCCCTCGTCTCCTCCTTCTCCTCTCCTCTCTCCTCTCCTCATCTCCTCCCCTCGTCTCCTCTCCTCTCTCCTCCCCTCGTCTCCTCTCCTCGTCTCCTCCTTCTCCTCTCTCCTCTCCTCGTCTCCTCCCCTCGTCTCCTCCCCTCGTCTCCTCTCTCCTCTCCTCTCTCCTCTCCTCGTCTCCTCCCCTCGTCTCCTCCCTCGTCTCCTCCCTCGTCTCCTCCCCTCGTCTCCTCTCCTCGTCTCCTCCCCTCGTCTCCTCTCCTCGTCTCCTCCCCTCGTCTCCTCCCTCGTCTCCTCTCCTCTCTCCTCCCCTCGTCTCCTCCCCTCGTCTCCTCCTTCTCCTCTCCTCGTCTCCTCCCCTCGTCTCCTCCCTCGTCTCCGCTCCTCGTCTCCTCCTTCTCCTCTCTCCTCTCCTCTCTCCTCTCCTCGTCTCCTCCTTCTCCTCTCTCCTCCCCTTGTCTCCTCCTTCTCCTCTCCTCTCTCCTCCCCTTGTCTCCTCCCTCGTCTCCTCCCTCGTCTCCTCCCTCGTCTCCTCCTTCTCCTCTCTCCGCTCCTTGTCTCCTCCCCTCGTCTCCTCCCCTCGTCTCCTCTCCTCTCTCCTCTCCTCGTCTCCTCCCCTCATCTCCGCTCCTCGTCTCCTCCCCTCGTCTCCTCTCCTCTCTCCTCTCCTCGTCTCCTCTCCTCTCTCCTCTCCTCGTCTCCTCCCCTCGTCTCCTCTCCTCTCTCCTCTCCTCGTCTCCTCTCCTCTCTCCTCTCCTCGTCTCCTCCCCTCGTCTCCTCTCCTCGTCTCCTCCCCTCGTCTCCTCTCCTCTCTCCTCTCCTCGTCTCCTCCCCTCATCTCCTCTCCTCTCTCCTCTCCTCGTCTCCGCTCCTCGTCTCCTCCCCTCGTCTCCTCCCCTCGTCTCCGCTCCTCGTCTCCTCCTTCTCCTCGTCTCCTCTCCTCGTCTCCTCTCCTCGTCTCCTCCCCTCGTCTCCTCCCCTCGTCTCCGCTCCTCGTCTCCTCCTTCTCCTCGTCTCCTCTCCTCGTCTCCTCTCCTCGTCTCCTCCCCTCGTCTCCTCCCCTCGTCTCCGCTCCTCGTCTCCTCCTTCTCCTCGTCTCCTCTCCTCTCTCCTCCCCTCGTCTCCTCTCCTCTCTCCTCCCTCGTCTCCTCCCCTCGTCTCCTCCCCTCGTCTCCTCCCTCGTCTCCTCCCTCGTCTCCTCCCTCGTCTCCTCTCCTCTCTCCTCCCTTGTCTCCTCCCTCGTCTCCTCTCCTCTCTCCTCCCCTCGTCTCCTCTCCTCTCTCCTCCCTTGTCTCCTCCCTCGTCTCCTCTCCTCTCTCCTCCCCTCGTCTCCTCTCCTCTCTCCTCCCTCGTCTCCTCCCTCGTCTCCTCCCTCGTCTCCTCCCCTCGTCTCCTCCCCTCGTCTCCTCCCTCGTCTCCTCAGTGCTTTGTGGGTGTGTGAGTGTTAATCGCCCCGTGCAGCCGGGGCCCGGGGCAGAGGCAGCGTCTCTCAGTCTGAGGCTCTTGTCTCTGCTCGGCTCAAACTCAGAAAAACTGTGACAAACAAACAGTGAGTGTGAGGCCAGCAGGGAGTTATTAAAGCCAATATGTTATATATTATATATATTATATATGTTATATATATTATATATGTTATGTATTACATATGTTATATATTATATATGTTATATGATGTTATGTGAATAACAGATTACAGAACATTTATTGTTTTGAAAATTTATTCACCCAAGGAAACATATTAACATGTTTTATAAGCTTTACTTTTGTTTTTGACGCTCTCAGTTTCCCCTCAATTTGCTCTCCACACTAAGTCCCTCCCCCTTCAGAGCTCTATCCCAACACACTCAGCCTCTCTGTGCTAAGTCCCTCCCCCTTCAGAGCTCTATCCCAACACACTCAGTGTGCGTCGCACTAATGAAACTCCTGCATCACATCAGGTTTGTCCAGTTGTTGTGTTCAGTTTTGTCTCATGTTTTTGTGTATTTCTGGAGAATTGTCGTGTGGAGCCTGGGGGACGTAGACTTGTGGGCGGAGCCTCGTACAGACTCGTACTGTGGGAGCCTGGGGGACGTAGACTTGTGGGCGGAGCCTCGTACAGACTCGTACTGTGGGAGCATGGGGGACGTAGACTTGTGGGCGGAGCCTCGTACAGACTTATACTACTGGGTTTGAATAGGGCCCAGGAGAGATCTCTTGATAACTCAGACATACATGGATGACTCTAAAGCCTCTTCAGGCAGGTTTTTGATGAGGAACAATGTTAGAACATGAGAGAAAACTCCTAAAAGTAAATTTTGCACAATAAGCCCTTGTTAAATCAAAATTCACAACTGACAGTTTCAGAATCTTTAGTTGTTTGAAACTGTATTCAAGTCTTAATGTGTATTCAAGTCTTAATGTGTATTCAAGTCTTAATGTGTATTCAAGTCTTAATGTGTATTCAAGTCTTAATGTGTATTCAAGTCTTAATGTGTATTCAAGTCTTAATCTGTATTCAAGTCTTAATCTGTATTCAAG
The DNA here is from genome assembly GCA_029959045.1 of Taenioides sp. WSHXM2023. Lineage (NCBI taxonomy): Eukaryota > Metazoa > Chordata > Actinopteri > Gobiiformes > Gobiidae > Taenioides > Taenioides sp. WSHXM2023. The sequence goes on along the minus strand of CM057097.1, from coordinate 30,668,825 downwards.
TCTTAATGTGTATTCAAGTCTTAATCTGTATTCAAGTCTTAATGTGTATTAAGTAAAAATAATTATTGATTAATCAAAACATTATCGCTGAATACTGACTTCACACTGAGTGTCACCAAGAAAAGTGACCCCTCCATGACCCCGGCTCTGCTCTGCCCTCAGCACAACCGGCCGCTCTACTCGTTTGAGGATAACGCCGACTACGTGTACGACGCCATGTGGTCCCCCGTGCACCCCGCCCTCTTCGCCGCCGTGGATGGGATGGGACGCCTGGACCTGTGGAACCTCAACAACGACACAGAGGTGAGCGCGTAACCATGGTTACATGTTTATATGTTTATTTGTGTATAGTTGTTTATTGTGTATATTTGTTCGGAGAATTTCTGTGGTCAAAATCACTACAAACACACATTAGCCCCATGGCTACGTAGCTAAAGGCTTCTTATGGTCCATGCCTCGTGCCGTCAGTAGGGGGAGCTCTAACACAAATCTGATCATTGAAATATGGACTTTGGAGAAGTTATTGCTTCACCAGAATTCTGTCTGCAGATTATTGTAGTGTGTTCAAACCACACACATGCACACACGCACGCACACACACACGCACACACTTCAGAAGGAAACTGTTGTCCAAGACTGATATGTGTGGCTCTGATTTCTACATTCATGTGAAAGTGATCGGGCCCCATCAGGATGTTCAAACGAAAGCTCCAAGCTGATTGGTCGAAGTGTCACAACAGCAAAACAAGTCGATAAATCAAACTTTGGTTTCCTCCATTTGAGAGAAAAGCAGAGAAATCGTTCCCCATCCACAAATCCACACACAATCCACAAGTGCTTTCCTCTGCACGCTTTTCACAAACTAAACCCTCTGTTTCTGCTAAAATAGGCTGAAGTCCGTCTGCCTGTGTCGCCATTTTAGTTTTGGTTTGTTTGGGCGTTTCACCTTCGCCGCCTAAATAACTTAATGCCCTGTGATTGGTCCAGTCTCCATCCGAGAACACCGAGATTTACTCTTGGTTAGTCCACACGGGTTCATCGATGTCCTCTCAAAGAAAAAAAAAAAAATATATATATATGATGTATTTACAGTATGATATAGTATATAGACTACACCCTGTCCACCCTGTCCACCCTGTGCCCAGGTGCCCACAGCCAGTGTGACGGTGGAGGGAGCGTCTGCCCTGAACCGTGTGCGCTGGTCGTCCGGAGGGAAGGAGGTGGCCGTGGGCGACTCAGAGGGCAGAGTGTGGGTCTACGACACTGGAGAGGTGTGTGCCCGTCTCTGTGCAGACTGGGGAGGTGGAGGTGGAGGGAGGTACAGTTCGATCTCCTGTAAACGTCTCTTCTTCTCTTGCAGTTGTCCGTGGCTCACAGTGACGACTGGGCACGTTTCGCCCGCACCCTGGTGGAGATCAGGGCGAGCCACGCGGACGGAGAGGAGGAAGGGCCAATGGAGCTGTCCCCTTAGGGTCCACATCACCCAAGGGCCCCCAAAACCAAAAGGCCCACAGTACCCAAAACCTCCCAGCACCCAAGGATCCCAACAGCCAAAAGCCCACAGCAACAAACAGCTCCAACAACACCGAAAGAACCACAGCACCCAAGGGCCCCCAGCACCACAGCCCAGAGTCCGTCAGGGCCTCTGTAGCATGGACTTTGCTGCTGTTACTGTTCCGCTGCATTAAGGCTCTGTCTGGACAGTCGGACGTTTGGAGTGTCCCATATTCTGCCCTCTACATTTGTACCATAGTATGAAGATGTGCACCTGTCGAAACATATCTGGAGTGTGTGTGTTTTGTGAAGTTTTCTCCTTTACTTCTATTTTTGTTTGTTTAAAGCTGTGCTGTGTAACTTTTTGGTTTGGGGTCTGTCACCTGCTTGTTTCTATGGATTGCTCTGCTTAGAATGTTCCACAGTGTGACATTAAACAGCTCTACTTTACATTTATTAAATCACAGGTGGTTTTAGAGCTCAAAAATACCTAGAAAAACAGACATTCTGACTGTGAGCGGGGTTGCCTCTCCACAGATCTGACCTGGAACTTGGTCTGGTTTGGTCTCCATGAAGAGAGAAAGGTTTAATGCCACACTGTGGAACATTCCAGGCAAAGCAACAACATGAAGAAAAACATTTGACAGACCCTTCAACAGAAAAGTTACACAATGCACAAAGATTTAAATTTTCGCAAAAAAACTGCATTAATTTTTGGAGTAGAGATGTTTGTAAAAATGCCCTGGTGCATTATGGGGCTGAGCTGCAGTACACAGTGTAACATGGAGATTCTAATACCTGGATGGTGTGTTCCGTGAACCTGAGTTGGACTAAAGTCTTTGGTCTTACAGATAAATCGTCTCCAGAGTTGTTCCCCTCAGAGCTCGATCTAAACTCAAACCGCTCGTGCTCGGCTGCAGGCCCCAACAGCGTTCACACAGACACTTCACAGCGCGGTTGCTCAGTGGCGGCGAGTACTTCACAGTGAGAAGGTTCCCGGTTCGATCCCCAAGTCCCCTGGGCCTTTCTGTGCTGAGTTTGCATGTTCTGCCTGTGTCTGGGTGGGTTTGCTCCAGTTTTACCCATCAACACAAAACAAAACATGCACCACAGGTTAAAATCCTGACCAAGACCAGCTCAGAATGTGGAGATGGCTCCCAGGCGGCGCCCACTGCTCCAGAAACACTGAAGGATGGGTCAAATGCAGAGGACAATAATGTGTACCTTAACCTTTTGTGGTGATTATTCCTGTTGAAAGATTATAAACTTTTCCCCAGTTCAAACTGCCCATGGACTCAAACTGGAGGCCGTGTTTGAAGCCTCGGTCTTGGTGTGACAGGGTTGGTGATTTGGCATCTCGAGTGGCAGTGCCAATGTCTGTTTAAGTTTTGGTAAAATCACTGTGAACCCAGTCCCCTCGGTAGCCCTGATAATTCTGAAAATCTGCTGATCCGTGCCCCCTAAAGCAAGAAATATGCAGTTTAATCAAATTCACGGCTCATGTTTCCTGTAGGGAAGGTCTGCCACAACAGACTCACAATATTTACGTCTGTTTTTTGCTGATACTTTAAGTACACGGCTGAACTCCTGCTTTTCTGGGTAAATATTTCATTCCAAGGCAAAGGTGTAATTCAGTTTGTCTGGACAAAAGTGTTACGGTTTTTTTGGTCATCTTTTTTTTTTCAGTTCTGTTCAGAAGCTGTTGGACACTGCCTTATATCTGCCTGAAGGGAGGAGCGAACTACACTGACACTAACACACCTACACTTTTACAGCAAACTAACTAACCTACTTGTTTACAGTAAATAAGTAGGTTTGTTAGTTTCAGAGCTGCGAAACGTGTTTGACCAAAAAAAACAAACACTTTAGTCCAGATGACAAATTGAATTTCTCCTTTGCCACAGATTCTACCTGGACAACAGGGATTTTATACACATTTCATTCTAAGAGTGACACACAATCAGTCACACGCACACACACACACACACACACACACACACACACACACACACACACACACCCAGATTGGATTAAAAAAGGTGCACTGTGTAACTTTTCTGTTGAAGTTTCTGCCACCTGCTTGTTTCCTTGGAGATGCTGTTGCTTTACACACTATGGCACTAAACGGATCTATCTGTATAAGTTACAGATCAGATCTGTGGAGAGGCGGTCCTGCTCTCTGTACGATCACATGTTTTCAAGGCACCAGCTGCAGTTGAATAAATGTAAGATTGTATGTTTAATGTCATACTGTGGAACATTCCAGATAAATTCAACATTTGTAATCTTCGCACTGTTTACACATGCGTTTCCTTCTCCTCGTGACATTTGAAGGAATTATACTTCAGAATTTCATTTTAAAAGTCTCTGTACCTGATTTTTAGTCTTAAAAACGTGAAAAACACTAGTTCCTTTTAAACAGTTCTTCCTCATTTACCTTATGCCCTCGGAACATCCTAATTACTCACCACAATGAGTTTATGAGCACTTTTCACAACTTTTAGAGACCAGAGTGGAGTTTTGGAGTGACACTAATGCAAACAACTAGCATGCTAACGTGCACATCCTGATTATCAAACAGTGGATATATTTTGACCTCAAATGCTGCTTATACAGTATATCTGTACTGGGGCAAGACACATTTTGATCAAATTCATGTGGAAAAAAAAAAAAAATCAGGTACAGGTACCTAACCCTTTACTTTTGCCTCGCCTGCTCCTGTTGTAATGAGAGCCTTATGGACTGAACTGCTTTGCTGATTGCACTATGTAATATTTCCTGTTTTTGCATGTGACGCAGCCGTGTGGAGCCGTGTTCAGTGTAAACAGGTGTGAATCGCAGCTGTTTTTTCCATAGACTCTTATGTAGTTTCAAAGTGCTTATGGTTCATGTGGCGATGTTTACGATAAAAAAGTGTCTGAAATGTGCTGCTTTTAATGCGTCAGTAATAAACGAGTACAAATGAGCACATGGTGTGTTCCGTTTGTTCAATATTAGAATTCACTCACAAGAGGAAGCAAAATGGAGGCGTACGTCATCAGAGGTGTAAGACTCCTGGACTAGACCGGAACAGAGCACCATCAAACCATCAAACCATCACACCATCAAACATCACACCATCAAACCATCACACCATCAAACCATCACACCATCAAACATCACACCATCAAACCATCAAACAATCAAACCATCACACCATCAAACATCACACCATCAAACCATCACACCATCAAACCATCACACCATCAAACCATCACACATCACACCATCAAACCATCAAACCATCACACCATCACACATCACACCATCAAACCATCACACATCACACCATCAAACCATCACACCATCACACATCACACCATCAAACCATCAAACCATCACACCATCACACCATCAAACCATCACACATCACACCATCACACCATCAAACCATCAAACATCACACCATCACACCATCAAACCATCACACATCACACCATCACACCATCAAACCATCACACCATCAAACCATCAAACATCAAACCATCAAACCATCAAACATCACACCATCAAACATCAAACCATCAAACCATCACACCATCACACCATCAAACCATCACACATCAAACCATCAAACCATCAAACATCACACCATCAAACATCAAACCATCACACCATCACACCATCAAACCATCAAACCATCACACCATCACACCATCAAACCATCACACATCACACCATCACACCATCAAACCATCACACCATCAAACCATCAAACATCAAACCATCAAACCATCAAACCATCACACCATCAAACATCAAACATCAAACCATCACACCATCACACCATCAAACATCAAACCATCAAACCATCACACCATCAAACCATCAAACATCAAACCATCAAACCATCACACATCACACCATCAAACCATCACACATCACACCATCAAACCATCAAACCATCAAACATCAAACCATCACACATCACACCATCAAACCATCACACATCACACCATCAAACCATCACACATCACACCATCAAACCATCAAACCATCACACATCACACCATCAAACCATCACACCATCACACATCACACCATCAAACCATCACACATCACACCATCAAACCATCAAACCATCAAACATCAAACCATCACACATCACACCATCAAACATCACACATCACACCATCAAACCATCAAACCATCACACATCAAACCATCAAACCATCACACCATCACACCATCAAACCATCAAACCATCAAACCATCACACATCACACCATCAAACCATCAAACCATCACACATCAAACCATCAAACCATCACACCATCACACCATCAAACCATCACACCATCAAACCATCACACCATCAAACATCAAACATCAAACCATCACACCATCAAACATCAAACCATCAAACCATCACACCATCAAACCATCAAACCATCAAACCATCACACCATCAAACCATCACACATCACACCATCAAACCATCACACATCAAACCATCAAACCATCACACCATCACACCATCAAACCATCAAACCATCACACCATCACACCATCAAACCATCACACCATCAAACATCAAACATCAAACCATCACACCATCAAACATCAAACCATCAAACCATCAAACCATCAAACCATCAAACATCAAACCATCACACCATCAAACCATCACACATCACACCATCAAACCATCACACATCAAACCATCAAACCATCACACCATCACACCATCAAACCATCAAACCATCACACCATCACACCATCAAACCATCACACCATCAAACATCAAACATCAAACCATCACACCATCAAACATCAAACCATCAAACCATCAAACCATCAAACCATCAAACATCAAACCATCACACCATCAAACCATCACACCATCAAACATCAAACCATCAAACCATCACACCATCAAACCATCAAACCATCAAACCATCACACCATCAAACCATCACACCATCAAACCATCAAACATCAAACCATCAAACCATCAAACCATCACACATCAAACATCAAACCATCAAACCATCACAGTGTCTTGAGCTCCAGCTTCAACTTCTCACGCTGCTAAAATTTATTCTGAAAGAGCCAATATAATAGACCTTTTTCACAATGTTAAACAGTCACATTTTTATTTTGTGCTTCTACGTTCAAGGCTCAAAGTGCTTTACAACAAGGAACCACTCACCCATTCACACTCCAGTGTACGCAGACACTGGGGGCGAGGAAGGTTAAGTGTCTTGCCCAAGAGCACAACGACAGCATTTATCTGTGGGAGCTGGAATCACACGGCCAACCTGTGGGTCAGTGGATCTGACCGCTCAACCAGTGATGTTTATGTCGAGAGCGGGATTCAAACCACCAACCTTCACTAAATCTTCAACCAACAAGGTCCACAAAGGATAAACATTCTTCATGAAGAATTTATCCACAACGATCAAGGGAAGACGAGAGCTTAAAGGAGAACAACGACGAGCGTTAGAGAAATACTGAGAAAAACTAATGTTATGGACATGAATAAAACAGAAGGAACTTGTTCACTCAGACTGATTCTAGAATTAAAATTAAAAATCGATTTTATGAAGTAGATATTAGCATGGAGAGATCTGTGCTGTTCGAGTCTCTAGCGTTCGAACTGTTTCTCCTTTATGGACCTTGTTGGTTGAAGATTTGGTGATGGGGCAGATTTATGAAGCTGGTGGAGAAAACGACAGACATTTACACAGAAAACCATTAACTGGATGTTCCGCGAATCTACAGCGATGGACTTCAGCCATTGTGAAAAAGGTCTGCGGGAACTTAATAATGTATAATCTTCCAGAGTTCAGTTGGGCGTGATTGACAGGTGGATTAGCCAATCAGGGACAGGCATGGTCAGTCGGTATCAAAACAAATATGGCGGCTTATGAGGAAAAAAGGAAGGTGAACATGAAAGAGGACTGAAAAACATGGCGGATTTAAGCAGAATCAATGAAGCACTAAAGTCTGTTCTTCTGAGCGAGAGGCATGTGATTTCCTTTATAGAACAACAATATGTGGAGGGTGTTAAAACAAAATGATAGAACTGGATTTTGTGTGTTTGTGTGTGTAAAATGCAGCCAGGTGTTCTCTGAATGGCTGCACCGTCTGCCAATCTTCCTCCCATTAAAAAAAAGTTCAAAAGGTGGAAGGCATAGCAGCAAACACCACTTAAAACAGTGAAACGAATTCTTTGAGATCACAGAAGAAAAGTGGAGCTGGTATTTGTGAAATGACAATTAATGAGTTTGTTTTTTCCAAAGGTCACACAATTAAAAACAGTGGTGCATTATGGGATTAACATGGAGGAACACTAAACAGAGTAGGCCTTTTATACTTGTACTCACTGTACTTTCACTGAGGAACTCTTCTGGTGTTGTTCAATTCAATCCACTGAATACAAGTGTTTACTGGGACCATAATATGTGTGGCACTAAAGACATTGTACCTGATTTTTTTTGTGATTTGTGACGTCACCCAGTGTTCAGCTCCAGTCAAATGAAGCTCATGATGCTAGCAGTTACAAAAACTCCAGGACCAAACGAGGTTCCCAGCAGCAGTTACAGAGAGAGGGGTGACAGTTTTTCAATGTAAAGTCAGTTAGAGCCAGAGTCGTTGGAGCCGGAAGCACGCACATGTTCACTTCCTGTATAGAATGCAGCAGCTAGTCCCACCCATTTTGTCTGGTTCGTTTCAGAACTAAATTTTCAATGGTTCATTGGTTTCACTAACTAAAAGATGGGTTCATTTTTTTAGTCTATGGGAAAAATTCATAAGAAATGTTCTGGAACCTGTTGAGCTCCATAGACCTGCAGACATACAGTGTCTGTGTGTCTCTACAGCTCTGACCTCTGACCTCTGACCCCTGTGGATCCTTCTGTTCTAATTGTGACATTTTAAATCTCAATGTTGATCTAAAACGACTTCAGAAAAGAAACAAGTGCGATGACTTTGGCGTTAGAAAACTGAGGAGTCCAATGGAGCTGAACCAAACCAGGACTAAACCAGGACTAAACCAGGACTAAACCAGGACTAAACCAGGACTAAACCAGGTCTAAACCAGGACTAAACCAGGTCTAAACCAGGACTAAACCAGGTCTAAACCAGGACTAAACCAGGCTGTGGTCCCTCCTGTGGACAGCTGCACTAGAGCAGAGCGTTTTTTTTTTACATTTGGACTAAAACGACGACGCGACGCTGCCCAAACCTACGAGTGTCACCATGAAGAACATCGAACTGGAGAAGAAAGTGACGTCACAGTGGGCGTGTCACAGTGGGCGTGTCACAGTGGGCGTGTCACAGTGGACGTGTCACAGTGGGAGTGTCACAGTGGGCGTGTCACAGTGGGCGTGTCACAGTGGGATTGTCCCGGTGGAGCTGAAAACGGGCGGAAATCGACAAAATGGAGTCTTGAAAATAAGAGATTAAAGATTCCTCAAACATGAATCACTCCAAATCAAACTTTGGGCGAGTAAAACAACAAACATGTGAGTGAAATGAATATAACACGGTTAAAAACTCAGAAAAGTCGATTTTGCATCATAGGTCCACTTTAAAGCTGCATTGTGTAACTTTTCTGGTGGAGGGTCCGTCAAATGCTTGTCTCCATGGAGATGTTATTGCTTTGTCTGGAATGTTCCACAGTATGGCTTTAAACCTTTCTATCTCCATGGAGACCAAACCAGACCAAGTTCCAGGTCAGATCTGTGGAGAGGCGACCCCGCTCACAGTCAGAATGTCTGTTTTTCTAGGTATTTTTGAGCTCTAAAACCACCTGTGATTGAATAAATGTAAAGTAGAGCTGTTTAATGTCACACTGTGGAACATTCCAGGCAGAGCAGTGACATCTCCATAGAAACAAGCAGGTGACGGACCCCAAACAAAAAGTTACACAGTGCACTTTAACCCTGTGCAAACCTGTTTCATGTGTTGTTTGGTGGATTTGGGAGTCCCGTGCTCCTCGGTGAGTCTGGACGGAGCAGACAGAGGAAAGAGGAACATCTCCAACACGTCTCCTCTGAGCGGCGCTGAGGTCTGGACCAGAGCCAGACCACGGACCATCTGACCATCTGATCTTCATTTGGTCTCCAGAGCCACACACATTCAGATCATTCCACAGTCACAGAAACCTCAGGTCCATCTCTGAGCCTCTCTTACCGCATGTTTGTTTTATTACTCTGTGGGCATGAGGCTAACGGGCTGAGCACAGACTCAGAGTTAAGCAAAAATAGAAAAAAAAATTATAATCATCAAATTCTTGCTTAAGTTCAAAGGATTCTTTAAAGAGGCAAAGAGGGGTGTTTTACTTGTAGGGAGTATTCACTGTAACACCGTGTTTACATCACCATTGAAAATACTATATTCTCCAAAGCAGCGTATTAAGTTTTAAAAGTTTAATTTTTGTTTCAGACGCCCCCCTCCCTTTGCTCCCCGTGCTAAGTCACTCCTCCCTCTGAGCTCTGGATCCATTGTCAAGCTCTACTCAGACACACAAACAGAACTGAGGTATTTCTGAGCTGTGCCAGACCCCACACTGCCAGCTCAATCCTTGTTATCCTGGGCTACCTCATCAGAGGTATAATACTCCCTACAGCATAGAGAGAGGAAGCATAGCCAGACAGGACCGGACGATTCTTTGCTCTCAGTAAAATGCAGCACACGTATTAGAACACGGCTGAAATGTGACTATTTATATTCTACACCTCCACACACACACAGACGCACGCACACACACACGCACGCGTACACACTCACACGCACGCACACACACATGCAGTACTTGTGTACAGTAGGTGACGTAATTGTATTAGCCTGTTAGCCTGTTAGCGTGTGTGTCAAATGTTCTTATGTGTGGACTCACACTCAGCCTTAAACTCTTTATAGGCGAGGCCATTATTGAATGTCCACCTCTTCCCCGGCGCTCTCTGGGGCCGGCCTGTGAAAAGGCCCAGACAATGGCAGTAATGAGCCCAGTGGAGGTGTGGGGGTCCGGGGCAGCCCTCTCCAATCACCCTGGGCACACTCATTACCATCAGCTGCCCTCTTGGCCGTCTGGCTTCTTGGTTTTTGTTCGGGGCCAAACGAGCTATTCAGCGGTCCTGATCAGCGGCCCCTGAGCCCCCGCTGTAGAGGCCCACCTGCTCTGAGAGGTGAGAGAGGATCTGACCAGAACGCAGAGTCTGCGCCAAGTGTGAAATGTACACTTGAGCGGCTTTCACCATAATTAGAGGCATTTGAAGAAAAAGAGAGTGAGAGAATGGTCCAACTTTTATTACACACATGACAAAGGAGCAGAGCTCTGTACAATACGGCGCTAACAAAGTCCTCCACACTTCTGTGCTTCTCAACTCGAGGCACAAGGACCAGGGCGGACCAGGGCCAGGATAAAGGAGCTGTTTCATTTTCATGTTTCATGTTTGAATAATCCACCTCCCACTCAAGCACCTCATGATTAAGCTTCTCTGTGTTTTTAAAGTCCATTCAGATTATGTAAATGCACAAACAGTATCGTGCAGCTTTGGATCAGTAACAGATGTTCAGTTTCAGATGACATCACCACATTCTTTAGGCCAATTATTTTTAATACAGACGGGGCTAAAAACTAAAATGAGTGGATAAAATATTTCGGTTGTTTAAAGGCGAGTACTTGGCTCTTGTCGTTAACTGAAATGATCAGGTTCAACATTTGAACTTTATCTTTTGTATATTTCAGAGTTTAATATAATCAGTTGAGAAATATCTCTGCTGCTGACACTGCTGTGATGCTGCAGGACACAGAGGACACTTTTGTCCTGAGGGTTGTTACTCCCCTCACACTGACGCTGGATCTGACTCGACCTGTTGAGCTGAGACTTTTGTTTGAGCTTTTCTGTCGTTGTACTTTATGGTTTAAACTGCCCCTCAGGACAAATACAGTGATTCTGATTGACTGACGAGACTGAGATGAACAGACTCTGAACTGCGTCTGAAAAGCGTCTTTGAGTGTCCAGAAAAGCTCTATATAAAACTGATGCATTATTATTATTATTATTATTATTATTATTATTATTATTATTATTTTTTTTTTTTTTAATTATTATTATAACTGACATCTGCAGTAACCACATTCTATGGCAGTTATATGCAAATGTGTTTCTGTGTTATCCTGTTTTAGTTCACGTTTTTATGCTAAAATAAAGTAAGAAATATTTGAATTATAAAATACAGTACGTTCTTTTTAAAGTAAAGATGGAAAATGGAGTTGAATAAAGATCAATAGTAAACTTCCCTTGCTGCAGAGTGGTGGCGCTAAAGCGTCACAGCCACAGCTCCTCCACACACAGGCTGAGCATCGGGATAATTACTCAGACAAAGGGCTTCTGTGCCTGGGTACAGCTCTGTGGAGCCAGCCTGTCTGGAAAACAGGCTGGAGCCTCCTTCAGACTCGCGTGCACGAGGACAGAGGAGCGGGCACGAGGACAGAGGAGCGTGCACGAGGACAGAGGAGCGTGCACGAGGACAGAGGAGCGGGCACGAGGACAGAGGAGCGGGCACGAGGACAGAGGAGCGGGCACGAGGACAGAGGAGCGGGCACGAGGACAGAGGAGCGCGCACGAGGACAGAGGAGCGGGCACGAGGACAGTGGAGCGGGCACGAGGACAGAGGAGCGGGCACGAGGACAGAGGAGCGGGCACGAGGACAGAGGAGCGGGCACGAGGACAGAGGAGCGGGCACGAGGACAGAGGAGCGCGCACGAGGACAGTGGAGCTGCACTTTTTAACAGTGGAACGTGGGCAACTGAGGGCCTGGAGAGTTCGGGTGGACTGAAACTGAAAACCCCTGAAGCCCCTGAAGCCCCTGAAGCTCCTAAAGCCCCTGAAGCTCCTGAAGCCCCTGAAGCTCCTGAAGCTACTGAAGCCCCTGAAGCTCCTGAAGCTCCTGAAGCCTGGTACCCTGCCTCACACCAGCCCTTTGAAGTGACTTCTACACATTATCAATCTGAGACGGCTGTCGCGGGAAAGCAAAATCAGAACGTCATGACGACAGTTTGAATCTGATTGGTTTAAGCGTCACAACAGCGAAACAAGACAAAAATTACTTTAGTTACATCCAGCAAAAAGCTCTTCCGTCCGCACATTTTTCACAAACTCAAACTTTTCCTTCTGCACAAACCTCAATGTTTGCGATAAGATTGGTCCACTCGACCAATTAACCGTACAGCGGGAACATGACAAGATGGATTCTCTTCAGTTTGTGAGTTCACAAACTACAACACCGTGCGAGGTTAACAGCATGGTGCGTTTGTCCAGTTTGAGCACAAACAAACCGTGTCCAGTACGCTTTGGAGCAGAGGGGAAAATGTAATAAACTCTTGAATAGGCCTGTGGACAGCGACAGTTTCAGCCTCGTCCTCTGTCAACGCTACAATGACTGGACGAGAACACAAGACGACAAAAAGCTGATATAAACATAAATAAACAAATAATAAATAAAACTATCATTTCTCACCAAATGCTGACGTGAGCTTGTGACAAACCGCTACAGTTCCAGTGATGTGACGTCGGAAAACAGAGCTAGCACATTAGCAACAGCCGCACGCTCGCGTATAAAGATGATGATATTTCCACTGCATAAAGAATCTAACATGAACCAAACCCGTTACACAAAGAGAGGTTAAAACGCAGCAGAGACTCAGAGAAGTGACATAAATGCCAAAAAAAACTGATGATAAAGCAGAAATAGCTTTGTGTTTATGCTAAATTTACCTTTAGCATTAGCCTTGTCTCACAGCGCCACAAACTTGGAATTACTAAAGGTGTTTTTGGGAATCGCTGAGATCGGCCTTATGATTAAGAGTATAATTCCGATACAATTTAGGCTGGAGGCTGGAGGGAGCCGCTCCACAGACCCGCTCCGGGACCCCAAGAGAACTGTGCCACTGGAACAGAGGCTTCAGTGACGGGGTCTTAAACCTTCATGAACCACTCTGAAACTTCTGCCTCAGATTCAAAACACTCAAAGCGCTGCAGTAGAGTCGTGCTGCCTGTTCTGTCGATGGACACCTACCGAAGCCCATGTTGAACTTTCTAGTACTTGAGTAATATTATTTCGAAGTACTGTTCATCATACTTTTGGCTAATATACTATACTGCTGTGTATTTTTCAAAATAAATGCAGTCTTCACATCGTAAACGTACCTGTGTGTGATGTTCTATATGAGCACCAAAGGAAACCCAGGCTGATTTCTCGTCCACGTCCTCCTGCTCCGCTCCAAAGTGTTGTGGCTAATACGGCACTGGTCTCATACGGCCACACTGTAATTTGAGTCTGAGCCTGAAAATAACAATTACTGCAATTAAGGTTAAATAGGGCTTTTAGCGCGCGAGCCCACCGGACGCCAGCACGGCTCATTTATATGCGCCTAATGTGTATAATTGTGTTAATATTCAAAGTCCTGATTTAGTCATAAGAGACGATTGTTGTAGATAATCTGAATCTCATACAAAGGTGGGCACTTGGCTTCATTGTAATTAAAGGGATTTCCCAAATGCTCTCAAGTGTGCACCAGTACACAGGCTAATGCTAAACACAGGCTAATGCTAAACACAGACTTTTTATAACGCTAGCCAGCTAGCACTGAAATGCTACAGACTTTTTACAGCAAATATGGCAGAAGAGTGTGTGTTCTCATCACCGACTCAAACATCAGAGCGAAGAGAGGCTCAGGAGAGGCTTTCCTGTTGTGTCTCCAGAGCTCACACGGCGCCCCCTGAAGGCTGCTGTGATGCTGCAGGACACAGAGGAGGGACACTTTGTGCTGAGGGCTGTTACTCCCCTCACACCGACACAGATCTGATGACTCGACCTGTTGGGCTGAAATTGCCCCCTTTGGGACAAATAAAGTGATGTTGACTCGATTCCCAGACTGGACAGGGCGTGAAGTGGGATTTGAACACAGACGTTTCCTTCTCTCCTCTAACCAACCCTCAGGAAATGACAACAACTGTACTGTTAGCCTCCTAGCATAATTGTTTAAGCCATTTTTCAAGGTTTTCAGGAAAATAGACAAAGAAAAGAGAAGAAAGAGACAGAAAACTCAATTTGTCAGAAACATGAGTTTGTGGTGAGTGCAGCAGAGCAGTGGGTGTGTTGATATCTGTGTACTGTTATACTTCTGTATGTAAAGTGTTACTGCATAGTGGCCATCATGTAGAACGGGTCTGAAGGCCTGACCCCAGCTGGTCTGGAATAGTCCTAACAGTCGGACCTGAGCTGGTCTGGTTCTAACAGTCGGACCTGAGCTGGTCTGGTTCTAACAGTCGGACCTGAGCTGGTGTGGTTCTAACAGTCGGACCTGAGCTGGTCTGGAGTGGTTCTGGAGGCCCTGAGTGCCTCGCCCTCGCTCAGACCGCTCTCTCCTCATGGCACTGTTAGGCCGTTGCCGTGGGTAACCGTAACTATGCGCAGAAAAGGGCCGTGCACCTCGCAATTAGACCGCAATCGGTTTCCATGGCGGCGCGCTCCTGAAGCCTCTGTGTTTGCTTCTGTTGTCCCCCTCACTCCTCTTTCATCTCCTCTGTCTTTTATATTTTAGTTCTTCTCCCTTTCTCCTCATCTCCTCCTTTTTGTTCTTCTCTTCGCTCCACTCGTCACCTCTCCTCTGCTGTCCTGCATCACCTCCACCTCTCCTCCTATTCTCCTCGTCTCTTCTCTCTTCTCTCCTCTTTTAATCTCTTTCTCCCCTCATCTATTCTTGCTTCCTTTCTTTTCTCTCATCATCAT